>PISW01008802.1:0-69116 GCA_004023785.1 Mungos mungo | reverse complement strand
CTCCTTTCATATGGTAATGGCTTGCAGGACCCAGCTCCAAAATTTGGGCTGCTTCCCACCCAGGCTCCTTTGTGGCACTCTCCTCCGTCCTGCAAAGTGGTTGTGGACCCTCGGGTTGGGGGCGGAGGGGAGGGAGACCTAGGGGGCCTCTGTGGGAGGATTGACTGGGGCAGGGCTGGCTCTAAGTGGCTCCTGGAATCCAGCCCTCCTGTCACCCCTTCCCTCTTGAGGGTCCCTGCACTTCCCACCCCACCCCCACCCACACTCCAGCCTCAGAATTGCCTCGGGGTTGCAGCTAACGGTTGCCAAGACAACGTGGCTCCTTCCCAGCCCTGCCGAGAGGTCTCTGCCTGAGCTGGACTCCAGGCATCCCAGACAATGCTCTCTGCAGGGGCCAGGAAGGGGAAGAGCTCAGGGGTGAGCCAATTGGGGGGCCCCCTGCCATTTTGAGGGGACTGTGGACAAAGAATGGGGAGAGCAACCTCGAACAGGTTATTTGAAATACCTCCCTTTCCCCTTTCAGAAGGGACGGACAGTATCTAACCTGCAGATTCGCTGGGAGGAATTTGGTGAATGCTTGGACGCGGGCCTAACGCAGCTGCACCTCCGGCCTGCGCATCAGGAGCCCTCGAGCCTGGCCCCGACACCAGCACAGGGCTGCCCTAGGAGCGCCTTCCTGTCTCTGGGACTCTGCCTGGTTCACAGTACCCTCCTTTGGCCTGGCTGAATTGTCTCCTCCTCCAGGAAGCCTTCCCTGACAGCCAAGGAAAACCCAGCCCCTTTCCTGTGGGCCTTACACCTGAGACCCACTGGCCTGCTCTTCCATGGGCTGGACCCTCCCCACTCGGAGACCGCTGACCTCCCCTCAGCTGCCCGTCCTCTGTTCCTGGGAATGGGCTGAAGGTCACCTTGTCCACATCCTCATCCCAAAGCCGGGGTGCTGGGAATAAAGACAGGCAGAGAGTCCCAGAGCCTGTGCAGGCAGGGGCCACCCCTTCTCTGCCATCAAGGCCAAGTCTAGAGGGCAGCAATTTCAGTGCCAGTGATTTCAGGGAAGCCTCCCTGCTGGGAGACCCCATTTGGACTGTCCACCTGCCAGGTCCTGGGGTGGCCACTCAGCCCCCTCCCCTCCAAAGCAGCTGAGCCCCAACCCCACTAGGCCTTGCCGCCAAACTGCTCTGCCCCCCTCTCTGGGACTGGGGAGCCCCCGCTGGGGATAAAAGCAGCTCCTGGAAAGGCAGCTGGGGCGGCCAGAGTGCTGGGGTCTGAAAGAAGATTCAGGTTCCCTGGGGCCCCCCACTCCTGTGTCCTGGGCCAACACACCGACCTCTCGCGGCTACAGTGTCCTCATCTGGAAAATGGGGATGATGGCATCTACCCCTTTGTAAGAAAAATAATTGTTTCTTCCTCCTTGGCAGGAAGGGACTGAAAGATGAAGGCGCAGAGTGTGAGAAGCTCCCGCGTAGGTCCGTCCTCTAAGGGTGGAGCGGCCAGGTGTGAGCACTGCGGTTCCACGGCCCCGCGTGGCTGCAGATCACCTGGGTCCCGGTCCTGGTTTTGTCTCCTTGGGATGAGCCTCCCCGAAGAGGGCCCCGACAGGGCGAGGGGCACTCACTGGCCTCCTGTCCACGATCTCACCCATCCTGACACCCTGAAGGGCTCTGAGGCCCCCCTCCTGTGGATGACCCCCCCCCCCCCCGCCCGGGGCCGTCCCCAAGGCTCACTGAGTTAGGCAATCGTTCGGCCACAGCCTGGCGTCAACCCCACACGTGCTGACCGGCAGCCCCTTGGTTTGCCCTTGGACCAGCCTTCAAAGTTCAGTCTTTGGATCTCCTGCATTCGAATGACTGGGCTGCGCGTTAAAACGCGTCGCCCTGGGCCGAACCCAGGTTTAATGAATCAGAGTCTCAAACGCATCCTGAAGCTCTCCAGGCCGCGGCGTACCCTAACCCTCGGGCACAGCAGACCGGGGGCGGGGGGGGGGGGAGGGCAGGAGAAACAGGGTGACCGTCGCAAGGAGCTCCCACATTCCAGCCCCTGGGAGCAGTGAGCACGGAGGGCGCCCCTCGTGCCGCAGACAGCTCTCTGCGAACACACCGGCCGCGGACACGGATGAGGGTTACGAACCGTGCTGGGAGCTGCGTGGCTCCGCCAGGATGCGGGGCTCGGGCTCCACCTCACCGGGATGCCTTGGCCATGAAGTGGGGGTGCCGCACGGAGTCCCGCTCCTCCTCTTGCAGTGCGGACGACCTCGGCTCCCAAGGCCTGACCGGAAGCTGGTGGGTGGCCGACCGCACCCTAGAATCACCTGGCGGCGCCCAGGCCACACCTGCGGCAGAGCCCACCAGGCCCGATTAGTGCCTCCAGGAGGCCCAGCTGCTGCCTCTCGGTGTCCCCGCCCCCGGCTAACATTAGCCACCCCCCCAGCTAACATTAGCCACTCCCCCAGCTAACATTAGCCACTCCCCCAGCTAACATTAGCCCCCCCCCCCGCTAATATTAGCCACGCCCACGAAGCCCTGGGGTCTTAACCCGGAGGTGATACTCATGGGGTAATGTTACTGCAATTCACACTCCCTAAAGAATACAAGGAAGTACCAAGAATTTATTTTTTAAAAATGTTTATTTATTTATTTTGAGAGAGAGAGAGAGCGAGCGAGAGAGAGAGCGAGAGCGAATCCCAAGCAGGCTCCGGAGGTCAGCACAGAGCCCGACATGGGGCTCGAACTCACAAACCGTGAGATCATGAGCTGAGCCGAAATCAAGAGTCTGACGCTCAACCCAGAGAGCTGCCCCGGCGCCTCCTTGCTGGGATTTATTTTTAAAAACCTTTTTAAACACCTGGAATCCCAGCGCCCCAAACAAACCGTCCCCTAACATTTCACCAAGATCCCCAAGGTTCTCTGTGGATGGGGGGTTTCTGCTGTTGCTATTCGTAACATTACGGTCGTGTTCTATACCGACATCTGTAGCTTATTGCCTCATTTCACATTTTGGCATGAACATCGGGGGCTTGATAGTCTAAAGATACATCTTTTGGGGAACTGAGGTATTTGCAACTTTTTTGCTTTTATGAGTAACATGCAGAGCTATCTGATAACATCCGCCTTTTTTCCTATTTCAAAGTAATAGAAGTTTATTGGTAAATGTTAATCAACCTAATGTTTTTATGAGCATCTGCAAGACCCCAGAGGGGAAGCTGGGACGGCAAATTTAAGGCTTCCAGCACTGTTTTCGGTTTTGCAACATGAGCGTTTCCAGGGTGCCCACACAAAAAGTGAAACCACAGTATTTACCACGAGCTGGGGAGCGGCACGTTCGGAGGTGATTGTCCGGCGTCACACAGGCGGCCCGGGGCTCACAGCGCCGACACAGCAGGTGCTCCGTCCGTCCGGGGTTTCCACTCACCCTTATGGGGGGGGATGGCAGTCCCCCATTCTCAGGGTAAACACGATTAACAGGGGCTTTCAGCCAGGCTGGCCCTTCCCTCGAGAACACCGTCCTGAGTGTCTGGACTGCGCGCAGCCCCCGTGCTTGTCCCCAGAGAGCCCTAGACCCTGCCTCAACCCAAGTCTGCTCTCCACCCTGCAGCCGTCACCGCCCGACACCCCCTGCACACACAGGCTACTCTCCAGGTCCGCTTTGGTAAAGGCTCCCACGAGGCTGATGACATGGGTCCACAAAAGGAGAGGAGTCCTCCCATCATCCCCTCTGGTTCACTCCCTTCTCTGTGACCCAAGGTCTCAGAGGTATTTTCTATTGTCCTGCGTGCTTTCCCCCTGGGGGCTGGAGAGGCTTGTGGCCCAAGCTCAGGCCCCCAGGAAATCCCAGCTTGCTCCAGCACCAAGGCGGGACCCCGCGTCCTCTGGTCTTTAGGGTAGCTGTCACAGGTACCAGAACCAAGGGGGAACACTACTCTTTGCCTTTTTCTTATTAGTCTGCATTTCCTGATGCACCCAGTGACACACCCCGCCCCCCAGGACTGGGTTCATCTCCCAGTTCCACTGGTAACTTTGCCTTCAGTGGCTGGGGCCCCATGCCTGCGGCTCCTTCCTGGGGTGACCACGTGGCCGCGCAGGAATGCCTTCTTCCTTTCTCTTCCCAAACCACTGCTTCTGGGAGCCAGGGCCTGACTAGCAAGTCCCGCTTCTCTGTCACCATCTAAATAGTTCCAAGACCAATTCCAAAGGGCATGCGTGTTTGGGGGCAGGGTTCCCCACACCAAAAACACAAGTGAGGCTCAAACACCAGGTCAGCGTTGGAGAATTTAACTCCATCCTGATACTCTCCACCCGGAGACAGCATCAGATTCCACAGGGTAAGGGCTCAGTCCCACAAGTCTGTCCCTGACATCCAAAGGGATGCCAGTCACAAGCCCAGCTGTCACCTGGGCACTGACTGGCTATGAATCAGAGATTCCCACAATCCCCTCCTTAGGTTCTATGCATTTGCTAGGGCGGCTCACAGAACTCAGAGAAACATTTTACTCACCTGATCGCTGGCTTGTTATAAAAGGACATAACACAGCAACCAGCCAGTTGGAAAGATGCACGGGGCAAAAATGGGGGGAGGGGGCGAAGTTCCCATGCCTCTCTGGGGCCGCCCCCTCCCCACACCTCCACGTGTTCACCCACCTGCAAGTTCTCAGAACGCTGTCTTTTCGGTTTTTAAGGAGGCTTCATTACACACGCATGACCGATTAGATGGACAGTCACGGGCAGTCTGATTGCATCTGCGGCCCCAGCCTGTCTCCGGAGGTCATGGGTGGGATTGGAAGTCCCAGCTCCGAACACGTGGCTCATTCCACTGGTAACCAGCCCTCCCCCGGAAGGGCTTTGCGACAGTCACCTCATGACCATAGCAAGGGACACCTTTCTCAGTCTCAAAACTAGAATTCAAAGGGCGGGAATCTGTGAGACCAAATATATACTTCTTATGATAAATCGCAATGTCCCCGTGCATAAATTAGGCTTCGTCAAATTTTTAAACTTTTGTGCTTTAAAACATACCACCGAGAAAGTAAAAAGCTCACAGGAGAGGGAGAAAATATTTGCAAATCATTGATCTGATGAAGGAATTGTATCTAGAATATATAAAGAACACTCACTTATGATTTGATAAAATTTGAAAAATGGGCAAAGCATCTGAAGACATTTCTCCAAAGAAAATATATGAGTGGCCACAGCACTTGAAGCAATGTTTACATCATTAACTGTCAGAGAAGGCAAATCAAACCCTCCCCAGCTGCACCTTCCCCTGCCCAGAAATGAGGTACTAACTCACACTCACAGGGCTGGAGGGGTGGGGGAGGGGCTGGAGTTTTAAAAAGATTATAACAGGGGCACCTGGACGGCTTAGTCGGTTAAGTGTCTGACTCTTGGTTTCTGCTCAGATCATGATCTCGTGGTTGTGAGATGGAGCCCCGGGTCAGGCTTATGCCGACAGCACAGACCCTGCTTGGAATTCTCTCTCCCCCTCTTTCTGCCCCTCCCCTTCAAAAATAAATTAAAAAAATAAAAAGATCATAACAGATATTGGTGAGGATATAGACAAATTAGACCTCCATGCACCGCTCATGGGAACCCACGATGTCTCCGCTTTGGAAAGCATTTAGTTAGGCAGCTCCTCAGATACTTGACCATCAGAACTGATACAACATGGGTGAACCTTGAGCACCACGTCGAAGACACCAGTCACAAAGGAAGCACATGTTGTTTAGTGCATGTATATGAAATGTCCAGAAAAGGCAAAGGCACAGACAGGGGGTAGACTGGTCACTGGGGAGCAGGGGTCCGGGGGTGTAGGGGTGTCAGAGCACCTGGCTGGGGCTCCCGGACACACCAGGTCTGGCCACGCACTGCAGACAGACTTCAAAGGCAGAGAAATGAGCAGTGGCAAAACGTAGAAGGAATTTATTTCGGGGAAGCCAACACTGGGAAGACAGCAGACTAGCGTCTCAAAGACTGGCCCCCAGGTCCTGAAGATACTTCCAGGTTTAAATGTTTTTTGTTTTTTTAATGTCTATTTATTTTTTTGAGAGGAGGTGGGCAGAGAGAGGGAGACACAGAATTGGAAGTGGGTTCCAGGCTCTGAGCTGTCAGCACGGAGCCCGACGCAGGGCTTGAACTCACAAATTGTGAGATCATGACCTGAGCCGAAGTTGGACACGTAACCGACAGAGCCACCCAGGCGCCCCACTTGCAGGTTTGTGTAAGAATGTGGGACAAGGTTGGTGAGAACGTGCAGGTGGACATGAAGGGGCAGGTCTGTCACAGTCTGGGGTCAGTCACACAGCGTCTTGCTGGTTTCAGGACAGTTTGTTTCTATGGCTTGAGGAGGAGTTTCCGTCCCTGTCACACAATGCTTTGCTCACAGGGCCTTTTGCCTGAGTTGAAACCAGCTGGAGGGAACATAAGCAGAAAGTACAGAAGGAGCTGGAGGCCTCTTTCACGGGCCCAGGCCTGGGGCACCTGCAGGCCATGGGGAGCGGCTGTAAATGGCTGTGGGGTTTCTTTTGGGAGGAATGAAAAGATTCTTAAATAGACCATGGTGCTGCACGCATGACTATAAACCTACTAAAAACCATTGAATTACGGGGTGCCTGGGTACCTCAGTCGGTTAAGCTTCAGCTCAGGTCATGATCTCACAGTTCGGGGGTTCAAGCCCCATGTCAGGCTCTGTGCTGACAGCTCAGAGCCTGGAGCCTGTTTCAGGTTCTGTGTCCCCCTCTCTCTCTGCCCCTCCCCCGCTCATGCTCTGTCTCAAAAATGAATAAATGTTAAAAGAAAAACCCCACTGAATTACACCCTTATGTGGGTGATTTGTATAGTATGTGGGCTCTAATTCAAGAAAGCTGTTCTGTGTGTTAAAGGCGAGGCATGAGGGAGCTTTCCTGGGCGGTGGCTACATCACCACAGTGACTGCGACATTTCCCGGGTGTATAACATACATCACAATGTTTGAAACCGTAAGGTCAGTTAAACCTCACCAAAGCAGGAAAGAATATGCAGTGGAAAAAAGACAGCCTCTTCAGCAAATGGTGCTGGGAAAACTGGACAGCGACATGCAGAAGAATGAACCTGGACCACTTTCTTCCACCACACACAAAAATAAACTCAAAATGGACTAAAGACCCAAAACGTGAGACGTGAAACCATAAAAATCCTCAAAGAAGCAGTAATCTCCCCAGACGTCAGCCGTAGCAACTTTCTTCGAGATATGTCTCTTGAGGTGAGGGAGACGAAAGCAAAAATAAATGATTGGGATTTCATCAAGATAAAAACTTTGTGGATGCCTGGGTGGCTCAGTCGGTTAAGTGCTGACTTTGGCTCAGGCCATGATGTCGTGGTTTGTGGGTTCAAGCCCCACGTGGGGCTCTCTGCTGACAGCTCTGAGCCTGGAGCCTGCTTCTGATTCTGTGTCTCCCTCTCTTGCTGCCCCTTCCCTGCTCATGCTCTGTCTCTCTCTCTCTCTCAAAAATAAATAAACATTAAAAAAAGATAGAAAGCTTCTGCGCAGCGAAGGAAATAATCAACAAAACTAAAAGGCAACTGATGCAATGGGAGAAGATAGTTGCAAATGACACATCGGATAAAAGGTTCGTTTCCAAGATCCATAAAGAACTTACCCAACTCAACACCGCAAAACCAAATAATCCAATTAAAAAATGTGCAGAAAGAATGAATCAACATTTCTCCAAAGAAACCTACAGCCCCACGGACACATGAAAAAATGCTCAATATCACTCACCATCAGGGAAATGCAAATCAAAACTACGAGATACCGCCTCACGCCGGTCAGTTGGAATGGCTACAATAAAAAAACACAAGCAGCAGCAGGTGTTGGCGAGGACGTGGAGAAAAAGGAACGCTCGTGCACTGCTGGTGGGGATGTACACTGGTGCAGCCACTGTGGAACACGGGGTGGAGGGGCCTCAGAACGTTAAAAATACACGTACCCTACGATCTGTAATAACACTGCTGGGTATTTACCAAATAAACAAACAAAACACGAATTCAAAGGGTTACACGCACCCCTATGTTTACTGCAGAATTATTTACAATAGCCAAATTAAGAGCATGTGACCTCTGATCTCAGGGTTATGAGTTTGAGCTCCACATTGCAGGTAGAGTTTACTTAAAAAAAAATTAAAAGAGAGAGGGAGAGAGAGAGAGAGAGAAGCAAACCAAGAAACAGACTCTCACTGTAGAGAACACACTGCTGGTTACCAGAGGGGAGGTGGGTGGGAAAGTGGCCTAACGTGATGGAGATTAAGGAGGGTACTGCTCGTGATGAAAAAAATGTATAAAACTGATGATTTATTTATTTTTATAGAGCAAGGGTTTTTTTTTAGTTTATTTATTTTAGAGAGAAAGAGAGCAAGAGCAGGAAGGGAAGAGAGAAGGAGGAAGAGAGTGAGGATCCCAAGTAGGTTCCACACGGTCAGCGCAGAGCCCAATGTGGGGCTCGAACTCACAAACAGTGAGATCATGACCCGAGCTGAAACCAAGACTCAGATGCTTCACTGACTTGGGCACACAGGTGCACCCCTAAAACTGCACAATTAAAAAAATTTTTTAACATTTATTTATTTTTGAGAGACAGAGCACAAGTGGGGGGGGGCAGACAGAGGGGGAGACACGGAATTCGAAGCAGGCTCCAGGCTCTAAGCTGTCAGCACAGAGCCTGACACGGGGCTCGAACCCACAAACTGTGAGATCATGACCTGAGTCAAAGTCAGATCTTTAACCAACGGAGCCACCCAGGCGTCCCTAAAACTGTATAACTTAAATATGTGCAATTTGTTATACATCGATTACACCTCAATAAAGCTATTTCTAAAAATCACCTACTGTGCGCATCTAGAGATAAATCCCATTCACATTATGATATGTCCTTCCAATCTCTCCTTTATGAACACACACGGTTTACTTTACAAAACGGGATAATCCTTCCTTTTTTCCCACCTGGTGATAGAGCATGAGCTTTCCAAGCCATTAAATTACTCTGTTTTATGGCCACATAGCATTTTATGTTCAGGAAGGTAGTTGATGTGTTCCAAGCAGGGGTATCTGAAATGGGACCGCTGAGCCTTCAGGCTTCAGGCCTCCCCTTTCTAACCCGAGCTGGGACAGACTTCCAGGCCCATCCCCCCCTGCCCAAACCCCAGCCTGGCCTCCTCCGGAGGAGCCTGCCGCATTCAGCAGGCCAGTCTCCTGCCTGGCAGGCAGCCCGTGGGAACCAGCCGCTGGCCAGCCTTTCGTTCCTGGCATTCCTGCCTCCTCTTGCCGCCCCAGGGTGGCGCTTGGTGCCGAGTAGGTCTTGCGTGGTGGTGGGCCTGTACGCACCCTCCACCCCCGTGTGGTGTGGGCCCCACGCAGGCCCGAAGGGACAGAGGAAATCGCCTGAGTGACCATCAGACGTCTTGGTCACATGTCCCCCTAAAATAATTTTACATGCTCAGCTGTCTAGTTTTTGTTTAAATATTTATTTTATTTTTGGAGAGAGAGAGAGAGAGAGACAGAGTGTGAGCAGGGGAGGGGCAGAGAGAGAGAGACATAGAATCCGAAGCAGACTCCAGGCTCTGAGCTGTCAGCACAGTCTCTGACACAGGACTCAAAACTCACAAACCATGAGATCATGACCTGAGCCGAAGTCAGACACTTAACTGACTGAGCCACCCAGGCGCCCCTACCTCTTGCATTTTAAAGATGATCTCAGGGCACCTAGGTCCAACTTTGGCTCTGGTCATGATCTCAGTAAGTTCGAGCCCTGCATCAGGCTCTGTGCTGAGGGTGTGGAGCCTGCTTGGGATTCTCCCCCTCCCTCTCTCTGCCCCTCCTCTTGCTCATTTTCTCTCAAAATAAATAAATAAAAAGAAAAAAAAGCGGATCTCTAAAATAGTATCACAAGCTTAAGAGATACAAAGTATATGATTTGGGACACACTGTTTACCAGCCTTAAATAGATTTAAGGCTGAAGATTTAACTTGTTCAGAGTACAGAAAATGCCTACTGTGTAACCTAATTAGCCAAGCCGTCCTTGTTGGTGAATGGGCCGATTCGGAATTCATCTCCAGCAGAAACAAACAAAAAAATTGTTTCTTAAATTTAAATCCAATTGTCAGCACTGGGACAACTCTGCTGTTTTTGAGTTATGATCCAAGCTAAGAACTGGACAGATGGGCAGGGACGGAGGTAAGCAGACGGACGGACGGATGGACGTCTGCACAGGTGGACACACACAGCTGTGGAGTGCCGCTCTGCGTCGGTCAGTGGAATACTCTCGGGTCACCCTACGCTTTGCTGTCAGCCTCCCCCTCGGTGCTGCCTGTTCTCAGCACACGCCTTTGGTGGCCCTGAGGTTTCCGCACCGCAGGTGCCACGGTAGACTGGTCCCAGGAGCGGACAGGGGTGCCTCTCTTGTGCAGCGAACGGACAGTCAGTCGGGGAGGGGTGGCAGGGAGGGCCAGCAAGGCCGAGTCTTGGGAACAGAGTGTGTGCACAGGAGTCCCGAGACCGCTCCAGGCTGTGTCCACTGTGAAGGGGACCATACGGCAGGCATCACTCCCAAGGTGGACGGGAGACTTCTACCCTTTCTCCATCACCTGGGGAGAGAAAAACGCCTCCTCAGCTGCCTGCTGGGGGCTCCTGCTCAGACAGGCCTGGAGAGCGGTGCTCGCACCCAGAGACAGCCTAGGTCTTCCCCCAGGAACCTGCTGGCCCCTCGATGCTTGGCGGGCTCTGAGCAAAGCTGTGTCAGATCAGAATCCTCACCCAGACACAGGCCGGGACCTGGAGGGGGGTCATCCCTGCGAACAGCACAGGGACTCACTCTTTCCGGATGCGGTCATCTCGAGATGAAGAAGCCCAGGCAAGTGTCTTAGGACTCCGTGTGCTTTCCGTTCAGAGGCTGAGGCCCTGCAAATGCACTAAGCACCTCCACAGGGGGCTCATGAAACGAACATCTGGGAGGAGGAAGAGGATGCACCCAGAGCGCCCAGAGCAGGGAAATCCTAGCCTCAGCGCTGACACATGCAGTCGGCCCTGAGTTTCCTGGCAGCCAGGGCTAAAAGGGAAATGGGTATTGCTAATGGCGTTTCCTGTGACTCTTTAGGGAATCCAGAATGCTCTCTCTTTCTAGCTGATTTCTCTTCTAACATGCACCAATTACTTGGTTGCTCAGACGAGCAAAGGAAAGGAACGTTGTTGAAAAAAGCCTAGTACCCTCCTTATCTGCCAGATTCAGTTTAATCCTTAAACAACAGTCCATATTATCTGCCCCTCCCCCACTTTTATTGCAAATGAGGAACTGAGCTGGAGGAGCGAAGGGGCATTCCCAAGAATGGTCACCGGGGTACAAGGACGGCTGGGTCCCAGCTGGCCTGACTCCCCGTGCGTCTCTACCACCCTGTCCTTTGCAACCTGGGGGCTCAGTTCCTGGGGACAGCACACACTGGCCTGAGCTCAGAGCACAGCTCAGACTTCTGGGAGGAGACAGACGCAGCAGGGACGGCGCTGGCCTACAGCGAGCACCAGTGTGAGTTAGAAACAGCTGCCACCAGGCGCGCCACTGCCCGGTGTGCTGAGCAGAATGGAGCCGGCAGCCCGAGCAGGTCCCGCCGCCAGGGTCCAGCCTCATGGCCCGACCTCAGCAGCTGTGCTTTTTGGTAACATTTCACCTCTCGGGTTAACATCTCACTTCTTTCCCTGAGAAGCGGGAAGGTGGAGAGCAAGAGAGACCAAACCTAGTGTCCTGTCCCCAGTCTGTGACCAGACCGTAGTAGGAGCCCAGAGATGTGACACAGAGCACCAGTGTCCTCTCTCCAAAGCAGACAGAGGACAGAGTTACCTTCTAAAGTTCTTACGGAGTTGGGGGTGCCTGGGTGGCTCAGTCGGTTGGTTAAGCATCTGGCTCTTGATTTTGGCACAGGGCATGATCTCACGGTTCAGGGGTTCGAGCCCCGCCTTGGGTTCTGCGTGCATGTTCACTTTCCCTCTCTCTCTCTCTCTCTCCGTCTCTCTCTCTCTCAAAATAAATAGACTTGAGAGGCTCCTGGCTCAGGTGGCTCAGCGGTTAAGCGTCTGACTTCGGCTCAGGTCATGATCCCATGGTTCATGAGTTTGAGCCCCACACTGGTGCTCTCAGCCCAGAGCCTGCCTTGGATCCTCTGTCCTCCTTTCTCTGCCCCTTCCTTGCTTGTGCTTAATCTCTCTCTCTGAAAAACAAACATAAACAAACAAACTTTAAAAAACCATAAAGTTCTTATGGAGTTGAAATGAGCTATTGTGGGGCATGAAATCTAGAGCATGCTTTGTTCTCAGAGCCAGGGTCTGGATGAGGATCTCTTGTCCGAGCAGAGCTCACCCCAGGGGTCAGGGTGGGGGAGTGAGGGGGAAGCCCCTCTCCTGCTCCCACCTCCCCTGGTCCCCTCCCCTCTGCTGCTTGGGAGGCGGCCCTGGGTGCTCACGGGGCTGGGGGCAGGGGTACAGGGATGAGTCTGTCTGCAAACCGCCCTGACTGGGGCAGCAGAGATGGAGTGAGAGCGTGTGGGGCCTTGTCACCCACCGGGAGGGCTGGGTCGCTGGGCCCTGGGGGGATGGCAGCCTCCAGCACGGAGCCTTGTGCCTGGCAGGAAGTTGGTGCTCCGTAAATTAGATGAAGTAATTGACCGGAAGACAGTCCAGTCCTCATCAGTTCAACTCAGTGCCCTCCTCCAGGGGCCCTGCCACCCTGGGAGCAATCCCAGACACCAGCCTGGGTCATTAACCATGAGTGGGTGGCCGGTCCTCTTCATAGGTGCGAGATCTGGAAGGTTCTGGGGTGTGCCCGTGACATGCCGCTGGTATGTAGGGGGAGCGGCGTGGGAGGTGAGGCTCAGTCACTGCTCCCCGTCCCACTGCGAGCCTCTGGCCATGGCGCCCAGGCTAGCTGCAGAGCAATCCCCCTCCCTCCCCCCATCAGGGGGCCAGCAGAGGGGACACAGGGGGGTGAGCCCTGTCCTGGTCTGAATGTCACTTTCCCACACCCTGGGAACCATGGAGCCCAAGGCAAACCAGGGTACAAACCCCCCAGGCTCCCCACCAAACCCTCAAATTCTCCTGGTGGAAATCTGCCTCCGGCCCCTCCCTGGGGGCAGAGGCCTCCACACCCTCCCGGCCGCTCACCGTGCTCCCATCTGGAGGCAACCTGCCCTGCGGGGGCCAGCGTCTCAGTCCTCCACTGGAAAAAATGGCCTAGAGAGCGGGGCCTGGGGGACAAGCACGTTCCCAGATGGCTGGGGGGACCCACTGCACCCCAAGTCCCCCTCGGAGCCCGAGGCAGAGGCAGACAATTCTGGAGGGAGGGCTGCTGGCTCATGCCGTCCTCACTCGCAGATGCATGCGTTCTTATTGAAGCCCCCCAACGATTCTTCTAGGCTCAGGTGGGCGAAGTCCAAGCATGTCTTACACGAGACAGGTTGGAAGCAGTTGGCTCTGAAGCCAGAGAGTCATTGGTTGAAGACCCTGCCCTTTGACCCTAAGCCTGTGTCTTTTCCGTTAAAACTAGCTACACGGCACTCTGACCTTGAAAGTCATTTGGGGGGGGCGCCCAGGTGGCTCAGTCGATTGAGGATCTGACTTCGGCTCTTGTCATGGTCTTGTGGTTTGTGACTTCGAGCCCCACATCGGGCTCTGTGCTGACGGCTCAGAGCCTGGAACCTGCTTTGGATTCTCTGTCTCCCTCTCTGTCTGCCCCTCCCCTGCTCGCACTCTGTGTCTCAAATGAATAAACATTAAAACAAATTAAAAAAAACCTTTGGGGGGCAGGGGGCACCTGGGCGTCTCAGTCAGTTAAGCGTCCGACTCGATTTCAGCTCAGCTCATGATCTCACGGTTTGTGAGTTGAGCCCCGGGTCGGGCTCTACGCTGACGGCTTGGCTCCCTCCTGGATCAGGACACCAGGAAGTTGCTGTGCTCAGCGTGGGTGCTGGGCTGAGGGCACCACGCGGGCGTGTGGTCCCTGCTGAAGAACCTCCAATGAGCAGAGAGCCACAGCACCCTGTCTGGACAGGACCCAGCGCCGCTTGGCTCACCCTAGGTCAGGACTTCCTCCCCTGACCTTTTCGGTGCTCTGGCCCCGCATCAGCTGGTGAAGACGGTGGACTCCTTAGGGGAAGTGTTAAGTATGGGGCTGTGATATGCAGGCTGAGGGGGGAAGCCTATTGCGTTAGTTTGCAAGGACCACATGAGCCTCAGACGTGTTGCCTTGAAGTTCTGGAGGCAAATTCAGGATCAAGGTGTCAGCAGGCACATGCCGTCATCCTACTAGTGAAGGGCCCGTCCTGGACCTCTTGCCTGTTTTCTTTTTTTGTTATTTATTTTTGAGAGAGAGCACAAGCAGGGGAGGTGCAGAGAAAGAGGGAGACACAGAATCTGAATCCAAATCTGAAGCAGGCTCCAGGCTCTGAGCCGTCAGCCCAGAGTCTGATGCGGGGCTGGAACTCACAAACCACTGGGTCATGATCTGAGCAGAAGTTGGAGTCTTAACTGACTGAGCCACCCAGGTGCCCCCTCCTGTCTTCTGATAGTGCCCTGGCCTGTATGGTAGAGCTTCAAGGTTCCCCGTGTGTGGGTCTGTGTCCACATCTCCCCTCTAAGGACACCTGTCATATTGGTGCTAAGACCTCATCCTAACTGATTACATCTGCCAAGACCCTCTTTCCAAAAGGGCTGTGATCTGGGGCGCCTGGGTGGGTAAGCGTCCAACTTCAGCTCTGGTCAGGATCTCACAGTTCGTGGGTTCGAGCCCTGCCTTGGGCTGTGTGCTGACAGCTCAGAGTCTGGAGCCTGCTTCGGATTCTGTATCTTCCTCTCTCTCTGCCCCTCCCCTGCTCATGCTCTGTCTCAAAAATAAATAAAAAACCCATAAAGGCTATGATCTGAGGCATTGGGGGTTGGTTAGGCTTCAACATAGGAGTTGGGGACATGGTTCTGCCTGAAACACCTAGGAAATAGCTTCGAAACCGAATTATAATCTGTATTGTTACATCCATGCTTCTCTACTAACACATTAGTAATGTGATCTGGTGGCCAAAGAATTACTGTAATTTGGACACACAGTCATGAGTTTGTGGCATTTCAAGGTATTTATGACTGTAATGTCATGAAATCATGCAGTCACGGAGGTTGCTGATACCAGTGGGGTGTTTCCCTATGTCTCCAGTTGAAGAAAAGGCTGTCATTAAGAGATTCTTAAATGTTAAGGGTGTAATTTTTCCCCCATTCAAGCGCAGACCCCTGAATTCAATCCTGAACCCTAGGTTGAGAACACCTCCCCAAACCCAAGCCCAAAGCCCAAGGTGACAGCAAAGCAGGTGAGAACCCAGGGCAGCTGGGCATCCCCACTGGAAATCGGCCCTGGGCACACCGGCCTCTGGGGCAGGGCCAGCAGGTGCTGTGTGCCCAGAGGCCGGGAGATCCGGTGGGACACGACCTGGGGAAGCCGGCCACCTACAAGGCCACCTTGGAGTTGTGTGTTGCCGAAGACTGTCCCCCTCTGTGCGGCAAGGGCTGGGACGATGGACTTTGTTTCTTACGGCACAAAACACCCACCTACTGACGACCCAGAAGAGCGCTTTCTGAGCTGCCTCATTAAAGAGAATTGCTGCTTACAAGCCTCCCTCTTTCCCCACCAGGATTTGCCTACAGCCTTGGGTGTTGAGCAGGGATGGTCACCACATGGCGTTGGGGTTGATGGTCTGGGCTTGCCCCTCATCGGCTCCCGCTCTGAGGAGGAGGGAAAGTCGGCCACCATTCCTGGCCCCGGGGAGGTTCCCAGGGCTCCCCATGGCCTTCCTGTCCACTGTTCCACTTCGGGAGCTGTAACACATGAAAGCTCGGACAGCTGGCTTGAGACAAGGTTTCCAGGGATTTCTTACCCCATCATGGATGGGCTCCCCTTCCCCAAGCCCCATCCCAGACACAGTCTGGCCCCAGGGGCTTCAAGGAACACGCAGTTGGGGTGTGCTGGCCCGAGCCTGGGTGCACATCCCCCTGGATGACGGCAGCCACTCTCCCTGTAGCCAGGCTCTCCCAGTGCCCAGTGTGGGGCTCAGTGCTTTACAGAACCTGGCCTTAATTCCCTTAGCCCTGCCGTCACTGGACTGGGGACACACACGCACACACACACACACACACACACACACGCACGTCCACAGCCAGCTGGTTCCGCCCCTGCCACCAGCAGGGTGAGCCCTTGGGGGACGAGCTTTAACCTCTTGGCCCGTTTCCTCACCAGCAGGAAGGGGACAAGAATGCCCACCGCTGGGGTCACTGTGCCGATTAAAGGGGGCAATTATGCGAAGCACTAGTGCTGGCACGCACGTGCGGCCAAGGCTCTGGAAAGGGCCCACATGTCCCACCTCAGGAGCTCCAGAGTCGGGGTAGGGGGGGAGTCAGCTTAGAAAGGCTCCTTCCAACTCCTGACCAGGTGGGGAGGCGGGGGCCCTCAGTACCACTGCCCCTTGATTTAGTCATCGTCCGGAGTTGTGGCTGGCATGTCCGGCCTCCCCTGGGAGTGTGCAGAGGTTACGTGTGCAAGTTTGGGAGCGTGCCCTTAAAGAGGCTTGCTGGTCACATCCTCTTCTCCCCTTCCTACCAGCTGGAATGCAGTGGAGATGGCAGGAACTGGGTAGCCATGTTGGGCCAGGAGATGGAAGCCTTGCAAGCAAGCTGGTAGAACAGGATAGGAGGAGGAGCTACCCCGGCCCTGGCTCACTTACACTCACACTGAGGCTGCACAAATGAGAAATATACCTCTACTGACCATCTGTACAGTTTTGCCTGCGGCCCATTAGGAAGTCATCCCCATCCCTTCTGATGGCCACTGTCTGGGTCTCAGGCCTGTAAGGTGGTGCTGGCTGTCATCCCGCTACCAGGGCAGGGGCGGGCGGTGTGAGGGGCTGGGTGTCCCTCCCTGGGCTGTGCCTGGGGCAAAGGAGGGAGCTGGGAGGGTGTCTCTGCTTGGCTGTTCTAGGCATGTCACACTTTTGAGATCGACTCACTGGTTCAAGTGATGCTCCCTCAACCTGGCGAGAGAGGGGCTGTAACCCTCCTACTTTCGCAGCCAAATCAGCTCTTCATGCCATTAAAGGCCAGTTTGGGGTCTGGGGGCCTGCACCCCATCGAGGCTCAGAGCACCCCGCTGCCCTGTGCCCTCACTCCCGAGAGTTCGCATTAGTTGCAAAGGCTCACGAAGGGACAGCAGCTTCAGAGGGGCCACCTCGTGCTAAGTGCCGCTGGCTCTGGGGCAATGACACCACCCTACCCTCAGCCGGCACTCCCTAACGGACAAGCGCATTTAGAGTTCCCCTTGCAGGGGTTTTTCAGGAAAGCAATGGATTCTGCTGCTGAAATAACCCGAGGAAAAGAAGCCCTCTCATCTGGGTGCCGGCGGGCCCCTGGGGAGGGGGTCTCCACACCCCCCAACTCATTGGAGGGCAGACGCTGGGGGGGGGATTGGTGGTGGACTTTGATCCCAGGCTAGTGGGGCAAAATCCACCCGTGCCTTGTGTCCCAAGACTGGTCCCAGTGCCCAGGGAACACGAGATTTCAAGGTTTTTCTCAGCTCTTTTATTAAGTTAGAAGGAACACAACTCGGGGGACACCCGTTGCGAGGCCCGCTGTGCTGTGTGTGAAGTACGCCGGCCCCCACCTTGGCCGTCCTGCAGCCCGCGGCCCCCAGGCGGGCAGCATCCTCGCCACCTGCCGTCCCAGCCTCCCTGGGAGAGCTGCCTCCGGAGCACAGGAGGCTGGCACAGGAGGCCAGCCTCTGCCACAGAAGGGCCTGGGCCCCCCAGGGACCCAGAGACGTGCACTCTGCTTCCGGCTTTCCCCCAGGTGGCGGCCGATGGATGATGCTCATCTCCCAGTGCTCCCGGGCGAGATCCCAGCCCTGAGGCCCCTCCCTGAGAGAGGCCCTCGGGCCGCTGGGCAGCACAGAGGTCCTGTGAGCAGGCAGGGTGAAATCACGGACAGCAACCGCTCTGTGACGTGGCCCACCACCAGTGCAGCCCACTGCGGTGCCCCCGTTCTGACCGGCCAAGCGGCACTGGGCCTACGGCAGATGGCCGGGGAAGCCGCAGGTTTGGCGCAGGCCGTTCCCCGCTCCAGCGGTGCCCGGCATGGGATGATCCAGAAACCCCAATCCCTGGTGTGAGTGGGCCCCTCCAGGACTCCAGACACTGGGGACACACTGATGAGGGACCCTCTGGCTGGGGAGGTGGGGAAACGGGCACAGGACTGGTTGTTCTCTCGGGGACCCCCCTTGCTTTTGGAGCTCAGGGCGCCAACAGGCCAGCTGGATGGCCAAGATGCCCAAGGGCAGCTGGGGCAGCTGGGGGCTGGAGCCACGGGCCTTGCTGCTGTCCTCTACGCTGGGGGGCTTAGAGTGACCCCGCAGGCCCCCGCTTACACCTGCTCTTGGTCTGAGGGCCTGCACGGTCCTGCCAGGAGATGACAGGGTCGCTGCCACCTCTTGGGGTGGGCTCCCAGGACGGGCAGGCTCTGAGGGGAGGAGCAGGGCGGCCCCCCACTGCGACGGGGCACGAGTGTTGTCCGCACCTGGCACAGCTGGCCTGACCGGGAGGAGGGTGGGGAGGTCACGGAGAGCAGGGTGAGGGGCCCACAGGGGTGTCTGTGCTCACACTGGTGTCTCAGGGGCATTTACTAACCAGGTCCTGCAGGTGCCCTGAGGTACCCCACGGGCGTCCCCCGAGACAGGGTGCCCTCGTTTTCTCCCAGGCAGCTTCTGCTCTCAGTCCTGGGGGCCCTGCTTCCACGAGGCCCGAGACACCCTCCGCTGGGTGACCTTACGGCTGTGCCACCTGTACCGCCCGCCCCACCCACCCAGGGCTCCTCTCAGTCCCCCCAGGCAGGACACGTCTTCGCCCCGAGGCCGAGGGAGTCCTGGGGTCGGTCTGCGCCCCCCTGGAAGGTCGTGGCCCCTGCAGACCCGCAGAGAGGAGAGGCCTCAGGCAGACACGCGGGGCTCTCGGGACTACTTCTCTCCCCTTGTCCGAAGCTCAACGTGCTGAGAATGCTGCTCCCAGAGCCGGCGGGCCCGGCCACTCAAAGTGCTGGTCTGGGGCCGGCCCGGGCCCCCTGCAGTGGCAGACACGGCGGGGCCACTCTGCAGCGGTGAGGGCTGCAGTGTGGGGCGGGGAGAGGCACGCGGAGTCTGCGCAGGAGAGAGAGGGCGGGAGGGAGGAAGACCATATGAATCATGTCTACACGGTTCCGTCCTAACCTGGAACAGAGTGACCCTCCGAGGCCGCTGGGAGGGGCTGGAGCCTGGGCCCCAAGAACGGAGCTCTCTCATTTACCAGCCGTGCAGCCCCGAGCCCTGGTTCCCTCCCCTGGAACGGGGGCACTGCCTCTGGCACCCGGGGACACTCTGAGGTCCAGGCCTCTCTGCCCCACAGCCTCCCGATGCACGAGGCAGCCGGGGAGGTGGGGGGGAGTGCGGTCCACTTGAGGCAGAGCCCCACCGCTGCCCCAAACCAAACCACTAAGCCACCCACACCACGAGACCCTGATCTGGGGAACAGGGCCCCTCTGGGCGGTCCGAGTCACCGAGGACAAGACAGCACCTAGAGGCACCTTGAAGGCCAAGGAAGTGGGGAGCCACGGGCCACCCCAATTTTTGGCAGGGGCTCCTCTGAGGCCTCGTCTCCTCAGCTGTCAGAGGGGATACACCCCTCCACCTTGCAGAGACGGGGCCAGTGGTCAACCCGCACTGCCCACACACAACAGGTCTGCCCTGGCGAACCCCCTCCCTGCTCTCATGGTCCTGGGGGGCTGCTGGAGGGTGTGCCCTGCTGACTGCAGCAAGGGAGGGCACAGGGCTGCCTGGGAAACACATGCCAGATGAAGACTGCAGGTGCATGATGGATGCATGGACAGACGGACAGACCTGGTGTGTTTCAAGAGGCCTGAACTCCCGCCCAGGCACCTTCTCAATACACCAGGCCTGTCCGTGTAGATCTGTGATCTGGGATTTCCTCCCAGTGGCAATTTCTCTGAAGGCAGAACAAAATGTGCTGAATGGGGCCTCCTGTGGCAGTGACAGAGCCCCTCGCGGGGCCCCGTGGGGGACTAAGGGGCTCAGCCTTTCCCAGGGCTGGGATAGGAGGCCCCTCCGCCCCCACACCCCAAGTGGCTCGGGCCCAACAATGCCTGTGGAGAGGGGAGATCCTGGTGGCCTGGACGCCTGCCCGGCATGCTGGGTGGGGGTCAGGGGAGGAGACAGGAGGGTGCCGTGCCTTTAAAAAACTTGATGGGGGCAGGGGACTCAGTGGGAGAGAAAAAGAGAAAAAGAACATTCATGGCTGATCTACACTTGGCGGGTAACCCAGGGCAACCCAGCCCGGGCTCCAGGGGCCTCCAGGCGGCAGTGGGCTGCCGTCACCCAGGTCACCCACATACGTAGATCTGGCTCGGACACTGGGGCTGGTCCGGGAGGTCCTGCAGGCATGGGGCATGTCTGGGGCTCGGTCCCACTCAGCCCCTCCTAACCGTTCACCTACGCTCTCAGCCTCAGCAGCCGTCTCTGCGACAGCAGCTAGAACAAGCTGGTACGGACACCGGTACCCACCGGCACCCACCGAGAGCCCACGACTGGTGGCTGAGACAGGAGATGGAGTCCCCGGGGACAGCCAAGGGGACGCAGGGGGTGTCGAGGGGATGCACAGTGCAGGTGACCCCTGGTGCGTGGCCCCTTAAGTCAGAGCCTCGCAGGATGGACAGAGGGGCCCTCCAGGCACAGCGGCAGGAAGGTCTCCTCCCCAAGTCCTACCCTACTGCCCACAGGAGGGCCTGGAACAGCAGGGTCAGGGAAGTGAAGCTGGGGATACAGGACCCGTTCTCTGGGCCCGGGAGACACAGCTATGACACTTGTCTGCTTTTCCCGCCCTCCAACCCTGAGGACAGTGCTCCACTGGGCTCCTCCCATACTGTATCAGGGTGCTGCGGCTCAGTACTCCCCACCTCCCATGCTGCTGCCCCAGTCCCACTTCCAGCCCTGCCCTGGCTCAGGAGCCCCCTCCAGCCTGGTCTTGGCTCAGCGCCCCGCCCCTCCAGCGCCCAGCCTAATCCTGTAAGCAATAGTGACCTGCTCCCTTCCTGTCTCTACTGCCCCATTTCCTGGGGAACCGGGGAAGGGCAGGCACACCCTCACCACCAGCTTCCTGCCTCGGTGCTGTGTCACGGGCCCCTCCCCAGAGAGCCCAGTTCCCGCCCCTGCCTTTGAAGAGACCTGGAGACCTGGAGGCCGTCCCGTCCCGGTAGGCAGAGCAGGACAGAAGCAGGACAAGCAGAGCTTGGGAACCACCCGGGGTCAACCCGGAGGGCAGGGCCATGGGAGGGGCTGTCTCTGAGGCCCACGAGGGACTGCAGGGAGGCTGGCTGGCGGTGCATGTAAAAGAGACGGCTGGGATGCAGGACAGGAGCTGCAGCCTGATGCAGGAGCTCGGGAAACGTGCAGGCCGCAGCGCTGGGAGGGCAGGGCCCAGGCGTGGCGCTCCAGCCCCATCCAGGCCTGGCTCCATCTTGGGCAATTAGCCTCTTTGCACCTGCTTTCTCCTCCCTGAGATGGGGTTGATGACAGCCCCCCACTGCAAACTGGGCCAGACTGGGGGGACAAGCACTCAGATGGGCACACACAACATGCCTCCTGACTATGGGCAATGGACCCTTCTACAAGGAGGGGCCGGCCCGGGGACGTGGAGAGGCCCCTATCACCCAAAGCATCCCCAAACCATCATGGCCCGCATCCTTCTGCACCCCTGCCTCGCATAAGCGCCCCTCACTTGGCCTCTTCGAATACTATGAGTAACACAGTTTTCACTCCTGTATTTGAGATGGTGATGCCGAGCTCGGGGGAGTTAGGCAACGGGGGTCAGGCAGCCAGTAGGAGCCAGAACCAAGGAACGATGCGTACCTGGAATGGGGGAAATTCCGGGAAAGGTAAAGGGCTGGCCAAGTCCCCTGGCCTGCCCGGGTTTGAGGGGAGGGGCGCGCACCAGCGGGAGGAGCAGCCACAGGTGAGCACCCCAGAGCACAGGAGCTGGGAAGGACAGGAGGTGCCATCACGCTCTTAAAACTTACGCCCCAGGGGACCAACAACTCAAAGGAGAAGAAGATTAAAATAAGGCAGGACGACTCAGAAGCCCCCACCTATCTAGGCTGGCCCTCAGGAGCCCGAACGCCCTGGGCATAGGTGGCGATGCGCCCTGGGCCTGCCTTGCTGGCTGGTGGGTCCCCGTCGGGGCCTCGGAGGCCCAGCCGAGCTGGTCTGGCTGGGGCACCTGCTTGCGCAGAGGTGCATGCCCAGCGAGGGTACGCCGTGCTGCTGTGGACAACCTTGGGCACGCAGGCCAGCAGCCACCACGACCCGGAGCAAATTAGGTTTCCATCCGGGCTGGCCCCTGAGGGGGTTTCTGTGATCTTTGATGAAGGGGGCACCTGGCCTGAGGGCCGATCTCTCTGAGCTGCCAGAGAGCTTGGGGCGGGGTCCAGAGGTTTCCAGGTCAGCCTCGGAGCTGGGACTGGTCACCAGCCCTCCTGGGTAAGGACAGCTGGCTGGAGCTGAAGGCAGGGCCTCG
This sequence comes from Mungos mungo, assembly GCA_004023785.1. Lineage (NCBI taxonomy): Eukaryota > Metazoa > Chordata > Mammalia > Carnivora > Herpestidae > Mungos > Mungos mungo. Next base: position 46,474 of record PISW01008802.1, on the reverse strand, counting down.
GATCTCCCAGCCCAGACCCCAGCCTCTCAGAGCCCCAGGGACCCATGCCTCCCTGCCTCCCTGCCTCCCACCCACCCTGGGGCCCCCAGAACTCAGCCCTCAGAACCTGGTGCTCCTGGCCCAGGTGTGAGGGGCCCAGGAGGGGGACTAAGGGCTGGGACACACAACCTGGCTTCCCCAGGGCCTGACTGAGGAGGCTGAAACCAGAACTCAAACTTTGCCCTTGTGTCTACAAATCCACCAGCTCCTACTTGGGACACCCTAATCCAGCCTCAGGACTGGCACTGCCCCTGCCCCACAGGGGCTGCAGGAAAGAGCCCACCCTGCCCTTCAGAGAGGCCTGTCCAGATAAGCTGGTCCTTCCCCCCACCTGACTCTGCACCTGCCCTCAGGACTTGGGCCAAGTCCCTCCTTGTGTCTCCCCCTCGCCCCAGCCCCCCAAAGGGCACCCGTGTCCCTTAGCCCCCTGCACCCACTGTCACCTTCCCCCTTGTGTGAGGGTCTCCTGTAATAAGGGCACTAAGAACCAAGGCAGGAGCAGTACCTTGGCCACAGCTCCCTTGTTCGTCAGCCCACCGTGCTGGACGGGAACACCCTGCTGCCTGCACCGGGGGCCTGGCCCCACAGCTCCAGCACCCCCCGGCCCCTTGGGCACTCCGTCCATCATCCCTGTTCCTCACGGGTCCCCAGGGTGCTGCTCACACGTTGGATACACACTAGACTCGCCGGGTCTGGGGTGTGTCGTGGGCTTTAGCTATTGTGTTGTAAAGAAGTCTAGCCTTTGCCCCTGGCTTCTGGGAGAGGATGGGTCATACCCAAGAGACTGTGGGTACGGAACAGACTCTGCCTAGGGAAGGACGGGGGGGGGGCACGTCCCTGTGACTTAGGGTCAGGGCTTCGGGTCACGCTGGCCATCAGTCGGGCCTACGTGATGGGGCCCCGGTAAAAACTCTGGACACCAGAGCCTGTGTGAGTCTCCCCGCTGGGGAATGTCCTATGCGTACGGTCACTCACTGACGTGGGCACGGTGACACCATGCTGACTGCACGGGGAGAGGACTCTGCCCCATTCCTCTCCGTTCTTGGCTGATCTCAATCTGTATCCCTTCCCTGTACTAGACCGTGACTGTGAACATCAACAGCCTGCAGTGCATTCTGTGAGCCCTCCCAGGGAATGCTCGGATCTGAGGGTGACTCTGGGAAGCCCTAACCCGCCGCTGTGTCAGAGGTGAGGATGCTCTTGTGGCCTCGACTCCACGTGATATTGTCAGAGGATCCCCAGTGATCCGACGTGGGGAGCACCACACCTACCTGAGGGGGCTGTCCCCACATGGTGGGGGCTGACACGCTTTGCTCAAGGTCAACTGCAAGTAAGGGGCAGAGCAAGGCTGTACCTCCAGACCTGGAAAAGGGTCCCAGAGCGCCCGGCCACCTGCTGCCCCGTCCACCCCCTCTGGAAGACACAGTGACCCTGACCCAGAGAGGGACGGGGCCCGGGTGCTGGGGGCTCACCTGGCCGGGCTCTGCACACGCTCCTCACGAAGGCAGGTGCTTCCACGTGCTGACGAAGGCAGTGGGGATGAGTGAGTAGGGCACAGTGGTGATGCAGTTCCACGTGTCTGATGTGGGGTCATAGCAGTCCAGGGTCTTGCACCTCTGGGTCCCGAAGTAGCCTCCCACCACATAGAGCTTGTTGCCCGAGGCCAGGGCGTGGCAGGACATGCGTTTGGCGGTCATGTCGCCGATCCGCGTCCACTGGTTGGTCTCGCAGTCGAAGCGGTAGGCGGAGGCGGCCGTGAACTCGGTGTCACCTCCCATGATGAAGATCTGGCTGCCCAGCACGGCGGCTGCCGTGTACCGCCAAGGCTGGGGGCACTCGGCCTTGATGGCCCAGCGGTTCTCCAAGGGGTCGTAGCACTGGACTTTGGACACCATGTCCCGGTGGATGCTGGTCCCCCCGAAAACAAAGAGCTTCAGCTTGGCGCTCACCACCGCGGCATTGCTGACGCCATCCCTCAACGGGGCCACCATGGTCCACTTGTTAGCCCCGGGGTCATACTTCTCCACCTGCTTCAGGGAGACAGACGGGGAGGCCGGGAAGACGCCTGCCAGGGACGTGTGTCCCCCAACCACGTAGAGGCAGTTCTCCAGCTCAGCAGAGCCGTGGCCAAAGCGGGCGATCAGCATGGGCGCCGCCTTGGACCACTCCTCGTGGACGGTGTCATACACCCACACGTCCTTGGAGACCCCGTTCTCGGAGCCCCGGCCCCCGGTCACATAGACCTTGCAGCCAATGGCCGACGCGCTGAACTCCTTCCGGGGGCTGGGCAGGTCCGCCTTGGGGATGATCTCCTTGGCCTTGTGGTCCACCTGGTAGATCTTGTCGCACATGAAGGTCTGGCCCCCCAGGATCAGCAGCGTGTGGCCCGCCTTGCGCGGCCGGGCGCAGGGGCTGGTGACCACCCCGTCGTTCTGCAGGATCTTGGTCTTGCAGCGGAGCGCCTCGTCCACGATGAGCCTGGTGCGCTCGTCGGCCATGAGGAGCGCCTCGCCGGAGACCGCCTCCTTCAGGCAGTCGGCCGGCAGCAGGGCCAGCCGCACGCTCCGGAGGAGCTCCGGCAGGTGCGCCTTGCGCCGCTCGGGGTCGTGCTTCACCCACTGCAGGATGGCCTCGAAGACCACGCGCTCGTCCTCCGTCTCCAGCTCGTCGCTGGAGACCAGGTCCAGCAGGGTGTCCTTGGACAGGCTGTTGAAGTCGTCGCTCTGCCGCACCGTCTCGAAGTGCACCAGGCACATGCGCCACGAGAACTCGTAGAGCCGGCGGCACTGGTGCGCGTCCGACAGCAGCATCATGCCCAGGCAGTTGGAGGGGAAGAGGTTCTTCTCCAGGAACTCGGCGGCCGCGTCGCGCACGTCGTGGAACTGCAGCATGTCGCCGGCCTCCAGCAGCGACTCGGCGTTCTCCTCGTTGATGACGATGCGGGACGAGTAGGCGAAGTCCAGCAGCAGCTCCAGCACCTCGGGGTGCAGGTTGTCCTGGAAGTTGACCGTGTCGTCCCGGCTCTCCCGCAGCCCGTGGCTGAACATGGCCTCGAAGTAGCGGCTGGAGGCGGCCAGCACGGCGCGGTGGCAGGGGAAGGCGCGGTCGCCCGCCCACAGCGTGACGTCCGTGAACATGCAGTGCTTGCGCAGGGTGTTGAGGTGGGCCAGCACGCAGTCAGGGTGGGAGGCTTTGTGGAAAAGCGTGATGTTCATGGACCCCGTGCTGCTCCGCGACTTCCGCGTCTCATGGACGCTGACCGACATGCTGAGCCGACCTGCTGGGGGGCAAGGCCACACAGGTGAGAGGGGCTGGCGCTGTGGCGGCTCACCCTTCAGCCCCGCCCCTCCCCTCGACCACGTGGCCAGGGACCATGCAGGTGGCAGTGGCCGGTTTACCCTCTGCCCTCCTGCAACTGATTTTGATGATTTCCAACCTGCTGTCGAACAGAACGTCTTTGGCCTGAAGATGAGCCACGTCTGGGTGAGTGTGAGGGGTGGCTGCCCTCCCCGTGGCCAGAGAATGCACATAGCGTCCCGGGGCCCTAAGCACACAGCAGCTCACAGCGATGCTGTGCCCTGGGCCGCATCCCACCCTCCAGCGGCCCTCTGGGGACATGGCCCTCACAGGCCGATTCTACAGCGGGGAAGCCAAGGCTCAGAGAAGCAAAGAGGCTGCCCAAAGTGCCGGAGTCGGGGCTGGGCCGTCCAGAGCCAAGCCCAATCTCTACTCTCCACAGGCCCAAGGAAGCTGATTCTTTCCTAATTTTCTGTGGCAGACTGGAAACGGGGAGCCCGAGCAGAGCCTCACCGGTGCCCCCATGCTCTTAGCGGGGCCTGTCCTGAGCTGGGCTCCCAGCAGCACCAGCCAGAGTCACCAACCCTGCCCTTGAAGTTCCCAAGAGCCGCCACTCCAGCCTAAGGGCTCAGTGTAGACATGTGCTCCAAATCCAGGATCTTCGGAGGCCCCTGGACCCAATGGGGATGAGCAAGGGTCTGAAGGCAAAGTTGGGCTGACCAGTGGCTCACCTGCAAGACACCTGCTCAATTCTGAGGTCCCAAAATGCAAGCCAGAAAAAGGCCCAGGTGACAGTAGGGCATGCTGACCTCGAATGCGATCCAGATTTGCCTCAGCGGAAGCAACTGGAACACCCGCAGCCAAATGAGCCTCCTTAGTCCCTACAGGTGACTCCAGGACCTCGGGCCATAATGAGCGCCTCACCTGCCTCCCTCCCGTGCCCTCCTCTGACCAGGACTTGGCCCTCAGACAGCTGTGACATGGGCTTGTCACACACTCGGAGGTGCGGGATCCCAAGGCATTTTCATTAAAGTCCGACAGACAGGGGCGCCTGGGTGACTCAGTCGGGTAAGTGTCTGACTTTTGATTCTGGCTCAGGTCATGGGCTCATGGTTTGGTGAGTTTGAGCCCCACGCTGGGCTCTGTGCTGACTGTGCAGAAACTGCTTGGGATTTTTTCTCTCTCTCTCTGTCCCTTCCCTGCTTGTGCTCTCTCGGTCTTTCTCAAAATACATAAAACTTCAAAAATTAAAAAAAAATTTTTTTTAATGTTTACTCATTTGTTAGAGAGAGACAGAGTGTGAGCAGGGGAAGGGCAGAGAGGGAGGGAGACACAGAATCTGAAGCAGGCTCCAGGCTCTAAGCTGTCAGCACAGAGCCTGACGCGGGGCTCGAACCCACGAACGTGAGATCATGACCTGAGCCGAAGTCGGACACTTCACTGACTGAGCCACCCAGGGGCCCCAAAACTTAAAAAAATATTTAAAAACACCAAAGCTCGTCTTTTCTCCTTTTTAATTTTCAAAAGTATATAATTCTCCCAACCCCCACTCCAAGTCAATTTTCTGCTTAAGTAATAATCTGGTAAGGGAAGGAAGCGATTTCATGCTTCAGTGAAATTGTAAATTAGTGTCCAAGTGCAGTGCTGTCTCCCCTGCTCACTCTCACTCCTCCCCTGGCAGAGAACCAGGGGAACCACAAACTGACATGATCTGAGCTGCCTGGGCAAAGCCCCTGCTCCTCGGGCCCGGGCTGAGGCTGGCCCTGCTGCGCTGGCCCCCAAGCTGAGTCGGTGACCCGCCGGGGCCTCTGCTGTGCACACCAGCCACTGGGCTCTGGGGTCATGAGGTCAGCCCAGGGGGTGGGGGATGCAGCCAGCACAGGAGTCAGGGAGGCGGGTGCAGGCCCAGGCCGGATAGCGTAGTTCCCATTCGACCACCGGCCTGGGCCACCCCTTCCCTGCACCAGGGCTCCTCTTCTGTAAACGAGGTCCCTGTCCTGCTCGGGCCCAGGGGCACTGGGCTGTTGGCAAGTATTGACGGAGCATGACCTCTGCGCCTGGCCCTGGGGCTGGGTGGCACTGCAATCGGGAGGTCCCCAGAGGCTTGCCTGGCAGCCCAGCACTTACCCCAGATCTGAGTTCCAGCCCCCGTGGCATGCTTCCCCAGGTCTTGCTCACAGACACCTTCCCGAACGTGGACGCTCAGCAAGTGACTCTATCCATCCAGTCCCCACCGTGCCTGGGCTGAACAGGAGCGATGGCCTTTGACCTGCGCTCCATGCTGGGGGTGTGGCCACAAGGACTCGGATTCAAGGATCGCAGGGGAGACTCCCTACGGAGGGGCTAAGGACGGGGCAAAGCAGGACTCAAAGATCAAGAAAGCATCAAAAAGCAGGGCAAACCTGAACGGAGCAGCCACGTTTGTCCTGAGAATGAGGTCAAGCGGTGCCCTCTCCAAGGCCAGCGCTGAGTGGGCAGCCCAGGGCCCCAGCGTTGACTGACGTCTTGCTCAGCACCAAGATGCCTGCCTGCTGACGCAAGTGGCCCGGGCAGGCCAGGAGCCAGGGATGGGTGGACGCACCCAAGCAGGTTCCCACCCCCAGATGGCGGCCTGCCTGGGCACCTCCGTGCCGAGGGCAGAGGCACCTGCCCGGCTGTTTCCTCAGATTGTCCCACCCCTTGTGAGCAGTGCCTCCCTCTGAGCCAACCTTCTAGAGACAGCAGTCATCAGTCATGCACGGACTTGCCCTGGACTGTGAGGTGATGTCCCAGAATCATTGTGATTCCAGAAGGTGGAGGGTCTCATCACCCCAGTTTACAGACGAGGATACTGAGGCCCAGACACAAGAAGGGAGTCACGTGAGCTGCAAACCTGCGCCCAGGCCCACGGCTCCCAAGGGCTGCACCTCCGTTCTGGGCTGGCCGGCGTGGGAGGCCGGGCCTAAGAGCCAGAGGCCCTGGGGGGCTCCCTGCCCTGTGTCGGGCTCCTCACCTCGACCATAAAACATCTGGAAGAGGGTCACCTCAACCACAACATGTCCGGGAGAGCCCTCAGCATTTCCTCCAAACCCACTGCTCCCCAGCCCAGGCAAACAGGAAATGGCACCAAATATCCAGGCTGCCCTCGTCCCTCCCCAGCACCAGCACCTGGCCCCCAGCAAGTTCTGGGGCTCCTAAGCAAACCCCGAGTCTGACCCTTCTCCGCACCCCCAGCCTGCCCTTGACCGCTGGAAAGCCCCGACTGGCTTCTGCCTCTGCAATCTGTGCTCCATCCAGAGACCAGAGTGACGGTCCCATCACGCCCAGCTCAAAACCCTCCAGGGGAGTCCCAGTGCCCTAAGTGAAATCCGTTTTCCCTGTGGCCGCCAGATCTCACATGAGTTGACCCCTCCTCACTGGCCACCCCTGTCATCACATCCTGCCACTTCCCAACTCGTTGGGCCCCTCGGGCCACACTGGACTTCTTACTGGGCCTCAGGACCTTGGGCTGGAATGCTCCCCTGCCTGTCTACGTGGCTCACAGGTCACCTGTGACCTGACCACCTTGGTGAGGTCACCTCCTCTCCACACCTCACCCACTTCTGCCTTCCTCACAGCACCCACTGCTACGTAACGTTATGCGTTTGTCTCCCGTCTCCCCAACCTGCTGAAAGTGGGGACCATGGGTGGGGCTAACTGATGTGACCCCAACACCCAGCCGGACCTGGCACAGAGCGGCCACTCGATATGAGAGAACAAACCTGCCAGCCCTGTCACTGCTCACGACAAAGCCTGGAGACGACACAGTGCACGAACCCCCCTTCACCTGCCATCTGCTGGAGCGCTCGCTCGGCCCCCCAGAGAAGATGGTGCTGGGCTGGAGAAGGCGCTCAAGGGGGCCCCATGGGGGACACGCGTGGTGGACACTCACGGCCTCCCTCGGGTCAGCACTACATGCCTGCTCCGAGGGCTCAGACGCGGAACCCGAGGCTGGGCACTCTGGCCCAGCTGGCCACAGCGGTGCGTCACTAGGCCCTGGGGCTGCCTGAGCATGGGGTCTGGTCCGTGTGCCTTCCTCCCGGCCACAGCGATGGGTCAAGCAGACTCTTGTCTGCGACGTTTCCAGAACTTCGGGGAAGGAAGCAGGTGCCAACAGCGCTGGAGAAGGACAGGGGCGGGAGTGGTCAGAAGCTGTGCCACCCAGGATGGGGGCTGCACGGAGAAAGCACAGCCCACAGCCAGGCTGCCCTTCATTCCTGTCTAAGACACGTCTCTGTCCCTTGTCACCTAGAGCCCCACCCACCACGAGCACTCAGTGCACATCAGTTCCCGGGGATCAGGGGCTGCTCTCCCTGCTAAAGGGTCTCCTACCCTCTCCCCCTGCGGGAGCCCACCCCACACACCGAGAACGGGCTGTAGGAGATGGTTTTCCGTGTTCACTGCCAGCCCCACACAGGGCGGGGGGGACGCAGAATGCACGGCACAGGCTCTCGGCCAATGGCAGGCAGGGTGGGCGTCCGGGGTGTGTGTGCCCAAAAGCGGGTCCACCCAGCGCCTCCTCAGCTCCCTGCCTCGGGGGCCACGATAAATCAGACACTCACGCTGTGCCTGTCACAGAACTATTCTGATTAGCTAAGCGTCGTCCTGGGGTTTGATGGATTTAAGGTGCACAAAGTAACAGCCCTGCTTCAGAAGAGCAATTCATCATCCTGCGGGGAGGTATTGATCCGCCTCAGACCACACCTCCGCCCCCTGCGCTGCAGTCCTCACCTCCCCAGAAGCAGTTAACACACAGCCAACAGCAATGTGCCTCGCATCTCTCCCATTGCCTTGGAGAGCTAACTAAATGCACAAGGAAGCGAAGGCGCCAAGGGGTGAGAGCTCCAAAGACCCCAGTAACAGGCAGCGGAAGGCCCCGTTCGCAGAGAAAAATGCACCTCGGGGGCCATCAAAGCTGCTGCAGGTCACTGTCCAGCAAGCCTCCGTCTGGCTGCAGCCCTGACCCCTCCCCACCTCCCTCCACCAGCCAGGAGCCCACATCCCTCACGACCAGGATGTCAGCTCTACTGCTCTTTGCCCAAGGCCAGAGGGAGCGGGAAAGCCCAGGGACCCGCTGGGGGGTTGCAGGTAATGTCCTTCCGACCCCCTCCGAGCAATTCCCATGTGCCAGGCACTGGGTGTGGGCATTGGTGACCACAGAGACAGGATCCCGTCCCCGTGGTGTGGGAGGGGGAGACAGACCAGCAGTGAGGAAACAGAACAGCAGCGGGTCACAGTGACAAGAAGATGGTGGGGTCACTTAGGCCCCTGTGAAGAGGGGACATGTGAGCTGAGGCTTAACCCACGAGCCAGGCTGTGACAACAGGGGAAAGGAAGGTTGCAGGTGGAAGAACTGTGAACACAAAGGCAGGGCAGAAACAAGGTTGGCCCATTTAGGGAAGAGGAAGGCCAGGCCGACGGGTAGGGGCTCAGTCACATGGTGTTGGGGGACGATGCCCACAAACCGTGACACGGCTCCCACTGACAGGCAGGGTCTACGTCCCCTCCCTTTGACTCCGAGCAGGTTCTGTGCCTGACCAAATGGAGCCGGAGAGACACCGTGCCCATTTCTGGGCCCAGCCCTTCCCACACTGGCAGCTTCCTCCCTGGCAGTGACCACTCCAGGGGAAGCCAGACAACGTGAGGCCTGACCACACTGCAGGGAGATGCCAGCCTGCCACGTGGAGAGCGGCCCGGCCACCCTTGTGGCCATGGGAGCCCATGTGCCAGGCACGTGAGTGAGGAAGTCACCTTGGACAGCCCAGCGGCAGCAGGTGGGCCCCTGACACTGGACCCCAGTGACTGCAAAGGTCACACGTCACCCAACCTTGAGACCCGAGACAAATCCTGACCGAGCACCTGCTGGACACCAGGCTGGGCGGCAGCCTAAACCAAGTCCAGAGGGCAGCTCCCACGCTTGGGCGGCACAACAGACACACTTAACAGAAAGGCCAACGTGTAAGCGAGGTGGGAGAGGGCCGGGGCGGGGGAGGTGGCACGTAATCTGCAGACGCTCCTCCGGGGGTGTCTGCCCGAGCCGTACTGACCACTGTGACAAAGTGGCCTGGAGGGAAGGCCAAGGTCCCTCATGGACAGCGGACAGAACTGGGCCCGTGAAGACCCATGCCACGGCTGCGTGGCGTTGGGAAGGTTCTTTCGTCTCTCTGGGTCGGCTTCAATCACAGAGTGACACTAAAAACAAGTGACAAGCAAGACAATACACGGCACATGTTTCGAGTGGCCTGGGTCCCTATCATGCTCAAGTGGCTGGCTGTGACCATGTCCCCAGAACAAAGAACAGAGCAGACACTCTGGATCCTGACTCCATCCCTACCCTATGCTTTCTGGTTTTGTGTGTGTGTGTTTTTTTTTAAAGTAAGCTCTACACCCAATGTGGAGTGTGAATTCATGACCCCGAGATCTAGAGTGGCTCGCTCCACTGACAGCCAGCCAGGCGCCCCTCTGCGCTGCTTTTTTTTTTTTTTTATGTTTTTTTTTTGAGAGAGAGACAGAGACAGCACGAGCAGGGGAGGGTCAGAGAGGGAGGGAGACACAAAATCTGAAGCAGGCTCCAGGCTCTGAGCTAGCTGTCAGCACAGAGCCCGAAGCAGGGCTCGAACCCACGAACCATGAGATCAGGACCTGAGCTGAAGCCAGAAGCCGGACACTTAACCTACTGAGCCACCCAGGTGCCCCGCCTCCGTTCTGCTTTGAAGAGGGCAATGTTCACCGTCAACTCCCTTTTTTAAGTTGTTTGATTTTTTAAAATGAGTATGTGATATTTTTGTGATTAGAAAAAAATATGAAAGGGTTTTGTCAAGCCTGTGGGATCTGGCTGTGTCCTGCAACTGTGAAAAGGAAGGAGTTAAATGCGATTAAATACCTCGTAAGCACGGGGCTGTGTGGTTCAGCGCCCCTTCCCGGGTGGGGATCTCGGGGCTGACACGTGACGCCCACCCCACCCCCACGTAGGGGGTCCCAGTACCTCGGGGAGCCTGCAGGGTGCAGGGGTACCCTTCTTCCCCTTGTCAAGCGGAAGGCAAAGTAGGCACCCTTACAGAGCTCACGAATCTGTTAATTGGAAGCAAAATCAGTATGCCCAGGGTCACTGAATCAGAGGTGCAGATCATTCTAGATACCTTTATACCACACAAAGGGTCCGTTCCCTAGATGCCTCTGCCTTTCAATGGCCCTTTGTTTAAAAAAAAAATAAAACTTTATGTACATTCAAAAAATTATATGTACTCTTATTGTTTTTATTTATTTAAATTTTTTAAATTTATTTTTTGAGAGAGAGCAAATGAACACACACTCAAATGGGGGAGGGACAGAGAGACGGAGAGAAATCCCAAGCAGGCTGTGTGCTGTCAGCACAGAGCCCCATGCGGGGCTTGTACTCATGAACTGTGAGATCAGGACCTGAGCCGAAATCAAGAGTCAGATGCTTAACTGACTGAGCCACGCAGGTGCCCCAAAAGTACCTTGTTAATTAAAAATGCAAAGGATTAGAATTACTTGTATTTTTGTGGGTGTATTTACTTTGATTTTGTTTTCCATCTCTTTATTGTGAAAGACTCCAATCCTGCAGTAAAGTCATGCTAATTGTGTAACACACGCACGCCTTCTGCTCAATGTGGTTAGTCGGCTGGATGCAACTTTGCCCCGCGCCGGCCCACAGCCTCACCCCTTCCCTCCTGCAGGGGGATAGGCTGGCTCTAAGGGCGGTTCTAGACGGAGCCTGGCTCAGGGAAGGGGTGAGGGGGTTGCTCCACACAGCACTTGGTGACAAGTGAGGTTCCTCTTTAGTGGTACCAAAATGACTCTGCATCGGAGGGCTCCCCATGAAAGGGGCTGACCGGCTCACCCCGGGGCGCATCTCCACAGGGCAGAATCCCACCCGCCTTCCCTAACACTGGGCGACAACCTGGTTCTCGCCCGCCATCTGAGGTCATGACCACCAGCGCTACAGTACCCCCCCCATCGTGCCTGGCTCCTACATGCCCTGTGGTGGGGCAGTTCTTCCGAACGCTCACCCGTCCACCTGGAAGGGGAAGAGAATCCCAGGAGACCCGGAGGGGTGGGCCACGGCTCCAGAGCCTTCTCCATGTCTCCAGCCTTTTTACTCCATGCACCCCCATGTTCTGCACACTTGAGGAAGGGCAGCCTCTATGGCGTCCGTGACCAGGAGCCGAGTTCCAGCCTGCCGCAGCCTCTGCTAGCTGGGAAGCCATGCTATTATTATTATTACAGGTTGACAGACGCTACCGAGAGGGATGCCAATTTTGCTGGTGTGGAAACACGGCCCTGGGGACGGGTTCGGGGTTGCACTGCGCTGGCTCACCCTGGGGAGGCACAGGAGGAGGTGAGGGGTCAAGGCTGTGCAACCCTCCTGGACGATGAAGCAACACTTGTTGCAAAGAGTGAGTAGAGAGTTCTGGTCAGGAAGGAGCCAGACCAAACTCGTGATCACCAGGGGCCTCCGCCGCGCTGGGCATCGCCCGTGGAAGGTGCGGTCCCTGTGACCAGGCCCGGCGTGCTGAGGCCTGTCCGCTCTAACCAGGATGGGCCAGGTTCCCATGCATCAACACCCCCAAATCTCAGGGGCTTCGGAGGGCAGAGATTTCTCTCTGGCTCGCAGCACATGCATCATGGTTCGGGGGTGTTGGGGACAGCGTGAGGAGTGTCCTGGTCCTCCCTGTCAGCCCCAGGGACCCACGACAGAGCAGCACCCTGTCGCCAGTCAGTAAGCCACAGGGAAGAGACAGAGCACCTGGAACTGTGCACACGAGCTGGCAGACACACATCACGTCTGCTCCCGTCTCGCTGGCCCAGACCAGACCCACGGCTTCGCTCACCCACGAGGGCCAGGGCGCAATCCCGCCACCTGCCCCATTTCAGAAATCTGCACGTGGGAACGGTAGCTCCGAGATCAATGCCAGCGACGGTGCTACCGGCACTGACAGTGACTGAGGACCTGCTGCACAGCGGGCGCTGTTCCGAGCAGTCCCCGTGCACACACCTGCAGCCCTCCCCACAGCCTTAGGGACAACCGTCACCTGCACCCCACAGGCCGATGCTGTCGTCACAAGCTTGTGACCCAGATCCGTGTGGTTCTCCCCCACACAGCAAAGGGACAGAAAAGAGGGCCGGGGGCCACAGCCAGTGGACGGGCTCCTCCGTATCCCTGTCAGAACAACCCTTGTCAACCCTGCTGTGCGCCCGGGGCAGTGCCATCTCGAGGAGAATGAAGGCTCCGAGCCCCGAGGTATCCAACGTGGGTAACGAATCAACTCGTCTCCTGTGAGTGGCAAAGGGTCCTCGTGGGAAAGCGGCCTCTAGGGTCATTTTCCGCGTCCCATTCAGATGAGGACGCCGGCTGAGCAAGGCCACCGCAGGGGAAGGATCTAACAGTCCCCCACGCCTTGTCCAGCCACTCAAAGACAAGGTCAGGACTTTGTCAGCTCCTCCCCGGCAAGGATTTGTTCTCTAGGAGAAGCCGTCTTGCTGGGGAGAGGAGGGAACCCTCAGGAGGGGCTGTCGGGCCACGTGACCAGCCCACAGCAGCCATGGCCACGGGTGCCCGGCACCCTGTTCTCTGTCCAGAGCCCTGCCTTCTCAGTGTGAGCTCCGCGGATCAAGTTAGACGGGCCAAGGGGCACACCCAGGAGCTCAATCATCTTTACTGAAAAGACAATGTAAGAGTGAAAAGCACAAGATACAAAAGACGTAAATCCCCTTGGAATTTCAACCCTGAACATGGGCATTTTCATGAGGGGGAGGGAGAGGGTGGCTGAGGACACTGCCCTAATGGGAGCAAAATCTTGCTCTTGGGGGGGGGGGAATCTTGTTCTTTTTATATGCAAAGCACAGATATACACACAATACATAGACTTAAGTCTGGTATTAACATTTATGGGAGGGTAAGCAGAATGGGGGGGTTCCAAGAAGGTTTGGGGGGAAGGTGATAAGAAACGCTGCAAACAGAATAACTATTTTCATGTTGGCTCATTTCCCCCTTCTATCCCCAAACAAACATTTTACATTGTTGCGGTTACAGAATGCGGTTTTACATTGTTCTTATCTATTTACATAGTTTCCATATTCCTCTCCTTCACTCACTATTGAACAAAGGTGGATTGAGCGTCCGCAGGGTGCTGGCCCTGGAACCCCGTATTCTGGCTCCCTCATGAAACGGCCCAGTGTCTCTGTGGTTGTCACATGTACCTTTCAGTGTCTGTGACATGCTGAACCCCCACGACGTAGGGAGTCATTTATCCACAGTTTTGAAAGTTCCTAGCAAACAAATCACGTCTTTGCTTATGTTGAATTACTGGTATTCTCTTGAGATACAATCTTGGGAGAAGAATTACAGATGTTTGATGTCACACTGTCCTAAAAGTTCTGCTTGCCAGGCTTAAACCACCCCTGCAACAATGGGGCTTCTTTCAGCTGAGGGTGGGTGAGTGGGCGGTGTAGACACCTCCAAATTCATGAGGGCAGGACAGACAGAAGCCACTGCTCTGCTTCTGCCACATCCTGCCCCCTCCTCAGCTCAGTGGGGCATCCGGGACCGTCTCTGCCCCACAAAGCTGGGAGTCTGCAGGTCCAGCTGTGGGCTCTGGCTGGGATCAGGGCCAACGTAAGGGATACCACTGCTCTAATCAGAGAGGGGACAGAGCACTCGGCACTCAGCCTCCCCCGTCTGTCGGAATAACTTTCCTTTCACTTATCCAGAGTGAGACAGGGAGAGACAAAGGGGGCAGAGAGAAGTGTCCCCTCACAGCAAACACTGCATCGCGATCCTGGGCTCCTCCCTCTTCAGGACTGGCCTGGCCCTCCCAAGCAGAGTGGGGGCTGGGGACCCTGAAGAGGAGTCTCTTTTCCTGTCTGGTCCCCTGAAAGGTCCACAGAGCCCCACAGATGGGGCCGCTAAAAGCACTATGGCCTAAGATATCACTTTCAACCAGCCACCTGGAGTCTTGGAGGAAAAGGAACATGCAGCATCCAACAGGAAAATAAAAAACCCACCAAGAGTAAAGCACCAGTCCTTTGCTGATGTGGCTCCTTCCCCCTGCTCCTTCCTTTCCAAACTGCAGTGTTGGTGGGCAAATGGAATCTGAATGCTCCTCAATTCCTGAAGCCAGGGACACTGCTCTGTCCTTTCTCTTCCCGCCGAGAGCAGGGGAGTGCAGCTGGAGAGCAATTCGGAACATCCTTCCAAATGACAGCTGCAGACACCCTCTGCCCGGCATTTCCACTCCAGGAACCTTGCCCTCAGTCCTACTTGCATGTGGGTTTTTGGCTGCAAGCAGAAGGCTGAAAACAACCTCAATATTCCTAAATAAGAATCCCAGTCAAATACATCTTGGTTCCTTCATCGAGTGGAATACTATGCAACCAAATATATATTTTTAGACATTTTTATTATTTTTTAAATATTTATTTTAGAGAGAGAGCGTGAGCAGAGGAGGGGCAGAGAGAGAGAGAGACTCAGAATCTGAAGCAGGCTCCAGGCTCTGAGCTGTCAGCACAGAGCCCAACGCGGGGCTTGAATTCATGAACTGCGAGATTATGACCTGAGCTGAAGTCAGATGCTCAACCGACTGAGCCACACTGGTGCCCCCTGTGTGTGTGTGTGTGTGTGTGTGTGTGTGTGTTAAGCATTTGGGTTCCGTGCTTACATGAGAAGTGTTGTGGGTAGGATGCTTTTACGTGAGAAACCAGACTGCCTATGCGCACACACACACAGACATGCTATACACACGCCTGTGTATATGTGCACAGACTATCTTCGGCAGGCCGTGTAAGAAACGGGGTGACATCAGTGAGCTGGGGAGAACAGCGGAAACCCCGCACCCCTCCGACCCTGCTGAATTCCGTGCGAGACACAGTATTACTTTTTCAAAACCCTGCTGTGCATGAGTCTCTGTGCTAGGTGCTTTAAATGCATTCTTTCCTTAATCCTTAAGAAACCTCTTTAAGGTCCCTATTGTACAGATGGGCAAACTGAGGCTCACAGAAGATAAAAAAAAAAAAGGTACACACATCTTCAGTATTCGAAGCTGTTTTGCTCCCAAATTCTTGCTCAAAAGGCACAATGTGGGCCAGGTCGTCAGAAAAGGAAGGAGACTGTAGGAGCCTTTTCCGCTCATTTAGGATCCTCTTCATTGATGCCACACCAAGACTGACAAGCGGTGGCTTCTTAGAGATTCACTGCAGTGTGGATCCTGACCCTGAGCCAGCGAACTTTTGTACTCTGTGACATTCCGACCTCCCGGTCCATCCTGCACTCTGAATGGGTTGTTCGCCCCTGCACGGTTTGGTAATACGGTGCAATGGTCACGGGGAAAACATCGGCTCACCAAGCTATGCGCTCTGAGTCAGTGGAAAAGGCAAAGCACACTGTGGTATTGCCATGAAAACAGTTCACACCTTGCGGACCTGCAAAGAGGCCCAGGGGTCCTCCCGGCCACACTTTGAGAACACCAGGTACAGCGGGATTCCCTGACCCTCCACATTAGCCATGTTTTTGGTAGGAACTCAGAGGAGAATTTCTTTCTTTTTTTTTTAATTTTTTTTAACATTTATTTATTTTTGAGACAGAGAGAGAGCTTGAGTGGGGGAGGGACAGAGGGAAAGGGAGACACAGAATCGGAAGTAGGCTCCAGGCTCTGAGCTAGCCGTCAGCACATAGCCCGACACGGGGCTCGAACTCACGGGCCATAAGATTATGACCTGAGCCGAAGTCAGCTGCTTAACCTACCGAGCCACCCAGGCGCCCCTCAGAGGAGAATTTCTGTGGAGAGCATAGGGTGGCAGATGGCAGGGTCACCTGCCTCTGCAGGCCTCAGTCCCCTCCCAGGCCTGCACGGAGGAGCGGTCCCGGGGGGCCGACGCCCTCTAACCCGTGACTGGTGGGCCTCCCCACCTGCCCTGCTCCTCCCTTCACTAGCAGACACTTTCTTCTTACCACAGGACCCCCTCGCTCTCCCCCAGAATAACAGATCTGGCATTCTGTCCTGGGCAGGGCCTCTGACAGCAAACGGCAGGGGCCATGCATCGGCTGCTGCCCTTGGGTTTTGCAGCTGATAGTTCCTGGTCTCCTGAAATTACAGATGTGTGTATATTTATAGCCAAATACACGGGTGCCCAGAAGCTGCGGCTCACTCATATATACATTTTTAGCACATCGTTTGGCCACCAAGTTCTATTAAATCTTCCTTCCGGTCCACTGTGTCACCAGTCCGACGCTGGAGACAAGGCGAGGCCTTCACCACTGCAGGCTGGGCTCCGAGAGGCCCCTGTCCCCAGCCTCTCCCACCCCCAGCAAACTGAGGCCAAATGCTTTGCTCCTGACCACCAATCTCTCCCGCTCAACCCTCAGTGAGGCTTGAGCATCCAAGCCGTGTGCGGCCTGTCTCTGCCTCCAGCCTCACAGCCCACCCCAGCCCCTCCCCCTGCCTCCCTGCCTCATGCAGATACGGGCTGGCCCTTCCGGCTCTCCCCCCAAGTCTCAGCTCCTCCATGAAACCTCAGTCACTGTTACGCCTTCCTCTGGACTTGCCAGCTGGCGTGGGGAGGGACTGCACACACACGGTGCTCAAAACATTCACGGGACATGTGATCTGAGTACCTACTGTATGCAGGGCCCTATACTATGTACCGGGGATGTGGCTGTGGGTAAACGCACATTTTCGTCTTGTTTCCTGCAGTGGACATTCTGATACCTGTTGATCCTTTCCTACCGCACTGTGATGCTTTCTGTTCGGCACTCTTTATCCCTTCAGGTCATTGTGAATTGTGCCCTCATTTTCATTTCCAACTCCTCCAGGGCAGTACCCTGTATCATCTCTGCTGCCTCGAATATATGCAATGCTCAATAGATACTGCCAAGTGGAGAGGGGGACTAAGCGCAATATCCACTGGAATAAGAATCGGAAAGATGCAGACGTGTGTCAGACCCAGGAGGGCCGTTCCCGATGTCGCTGTATTACCCTGCAGTATGGCTGACAGCTTTCACGTTTAAATATGTTAAGTGTTACATGGGAACGAGCTCTATCCTGCCTTCAACCCTGCCCTGGACGGTGTCCCATAAATTGTAGGAATCAAACTGGAGATGCTGAGGTGGCTAGGCTCTAAGCCTCTGGCTGCAAAGCCCAGTACTGCTGCCTGGATGCCACATACTTCTATTCCATGAGCCTCAGTTTTCTCATGCGGAAAATGGGGGTGTCTCTCTGTGAATGTACTATCCTGGGGTTAAAGGAGAGAATCCATCTGTCTCTGTCTCAAAAACAAATAAACTTTAAAAAAATTTAAAAAAAAAGGGGGGGTGCCTGAGTGGCTCAGTCAGTTAAGTGTCCAACTTTGGCTCAGGTCATGATCTTGTGGTTTGTGCAGTAGAGCCCCGCATCGGGCTCTATGCCGACGGCTCAGAGCCTGGAGCCTGCTTCAGATTCTGTGTCTCCCTCTCTCTCTGCTCCTCTCCCATTCATACTCTTTATCTCTCTCTCTCAGAAACAAACGTTAAAAAAAATTTTTTTTTAAGGAGAGAATCCAGGGGCACCTGGGTGGCTAAGTCAGTTAACCGTCTGACTTCAGCTCAGGTTACGACTTCGTGGTTCGTGAGTTCGAGCCCTGCATCGGGCTCTATGCTGACAGCTCAGAGCCTGGAGCCTGCTTCAGACTCTATGTCTCCCCTTTCTCTCTGCCACTCTTCTGCTCATGCTCTCTCTCGCTGTCTTTCTCAGAAATAAATAAACATTAAAAAAATTTTTTAAGAAAAGGAGAGAATCTAGGTGAAGAGCTTAGCACAACAGGGCACACAGAATTCACTCAGCTCACGAGAACTGCTCTTCTCAGTACTGTCCTTGCGGCCCCTGGTGGCACACGCCCTATGGCAAAGATGGCTGCCCCTGGTCTCCACCCCCCGCCTTGCTCCTCCGACTTACATCACATGCATGCCATGTCACCCACGTGGCAAACGAACCTGCAGATATAATTAATGATGTTATGAACTAATCAGGTGACCTAGAAACAGAGAGGTTACCTGAGTGGGCCCCACCTAATCACAGGAGCCCTTTCCAGCAGAGAGAGCCTTCTCTGGGAGATCACAACATGGATGCCAGGGATCTGAAGCAGGAACAGATCTGATGCCCCACTTTGGGTTTGCAGATGGAGGGGGCCATGTGGCACAAAACATGGCAGCTTCTGGGAACCAAGGCTGGCGTCCAGCTGATAGCCAGAGAGGACAGGGGGGCCTTAGTGCTACAACCACCAGGAACTTGATTGTGGTAACAACCTAAATGGCTCAGGAAGGAGATTCTCCCCTAGGGCCTCAGGTTAAGAGCTCAGGCAATACCTTGACCTTGGACTTATGGTTCAAGACCCCAAGCAGAGAACCCAGTCCACCCAGCTCCAGCTTCTGCCCTACAAAACCATGAGCTAATGAGCACAGCCTAAGCCACTAAGTTTGCGGTGATCTGTTATACAGCCAGAGAACCTAAGATAAGGCCAGCTTGGCCTTTAGCCATGATGCACATGGAGGAAAAGCATACTAGATGCTTGTCCAAAGGGTTTGGGGACCACTCGCACCTTCTGTCTCCTTAATCGCTGTCAGGTATGACACTTGAGAGTCAGGACCGTCTTACTCATTTCCACCCCTCGCACTTTGTAGCACGAATCGTATAGAAGGCTGACAATAATTTCACTGGACAAAAGTTCACCTTCCACGGCAGTCACGGAGAGAACGGCCTAGCTGGTTAGCTTCAGTCCCACCACTAGCCAATTACAAGGTGCTGGGGTAGAATTATCCAGGCAAAACCCAGTAAAGACCTCTTTTTTGCCTGGAGGAGAAGTCCAGACCCTGCCAGGAGTTCAGAGGAAGCCACTCAGCAACGAGGGGAGGTACGTGTCCACGCGCAAAGTGTCTTGTTTACACACCGCCCGACCGTGCCGCGGTTCCTGCCTTGGCCTGCGGCAGCCGCCCAGACTCAGCTGGCCAACAAACCCTGACATTTTGCTTGTAATTGTACCTTCCAGTAAAAAGACCGAGTTGGAGCGGTAAAAATAGCAACTATAACTTCCTGCAGCACCGATACACCAGTCCATCTCGGGGCAGGAAAGGAAACCTGGGGTCTGAGCTCCCTCCGGCTCCATGAAACGCTCAGGGTGGAGGTGGGTGGGACCCGACAAGGGCAGCGCCCTGTGCCCCTGACCCTGTAGACCACCCTCAGATCAGCTCCCGGGATGCTCCCCTCACCCCCTTCCTGAAAAACCCAACCCTCAGAATCAGAGGATGTCTGAGAAATATAAAAGGTTGCCTGCTGCCAGACTCCCTACTCTCTCCTCCCGCTCATTAGCTACAAAGGTCCAAGAGGGGAGATCCTCCACCAAAGCCCTTTGGGGATCCCACATTCCCTTGTTCATCTGCTCTTTATTACCCTCTCACTTGGGTGTCTACCATCCTGTCTGCGGCCCACTGTCCCCTGCAGCTGTCCTAACCAGGTCAAGACGGTAGAGATAACAGAAGTCTCCACCAGGGCTTACATCTGAGTCACCCCCAGGGCAGCGGGGCTCAGCCCCACCTGGATGCTGTCCTCAGGCCATGGAGGCGAGCTGTTAGAGCTAGAGCCCACGTGGGGAATGACATGACAGGAGAGCCTGGCTAAAATGCCACCAGGCACCAGAATCCCAGCAGCCATGAGTCCTCCAGGGGCCCAGGACACAGGGCTGCCTGTCCCCTAGCTCCTCGGTCATAGGGGCTGATGAAACCCCGGAACCACACAGGTGTGGTCCTCCCTGGCCCCAGACTCCTCCTTTCCTCATCTACCCATCCCCAGAGCTTCCCATCCTTCTGTCTCTGAATCAAGTACAAGGGCCCTTCTGTCAGTTTTTTGCTTGTTTTAAAGCCTCCTGGTACAGGAAGTCCGACCAGGACTCCCAAAGTAATAGAATCACTAAAGCTCTAGGGGCCCCAGCCTTCTGTCTCCACCAACAGGCAAATAGCGGGGTCAGCCTGTGACGGCCAATGCCCCTTTCTGAGCCCTTTAATGGACGGGCTAGAGAACTTTCTCTGCCTTCCTGGCTCATTTCTTCAGCCCCGCAGGTGAGACAGGGAGAGACACACCTACTCAGCTAGCCCTCTGACTTCTCTCTCACAGGCCACGTGGGGGCTGCCAGGCAGATACCCCACAACCCCCCTCCTCTAGATTCACTAGCTGTTTAAAAACACCCAGATTCACTCACATGTTCTAGGCTTCAGATATTTGGCTCTCACAACTAAAAGCCATGATGTTTGTAGAACTTTTCAGCATAAAATGAACTTTCAGGAATGTTTTCCCCAGCGCAATTGCACAGCAGCCTGGCTGGGGGCGGGGCAGGGATTAAAAGGGCCTCATTTCACAGATGAAGCTTCGCTCAGGGTCAGGGACCAGTCACAGGCAGAGCCAGCAATCGCTAAACCTTGATGTTCTGGAAAAACAAAGATGGGTGAAAACAAAAAGAGAAAGCCCGGATAAACTGGATCACTTTTGTTTTGTTTGCTTGTTTTAAAGGAATAATGAGATCATTCCCTCCCCCACGACCTGAGTTAAAAGTGAAAACGTGGGTAATATCAAGTATGGGTGAGGATGAGGGCTAACGGGCTCCCAAACGCTATCAGTGGGTAAGGGATGTGCCTACGTCTTTGGGAAAGGCATTCGGCTTTGACGATGAAAATTTAAAAATCAGAAACATGCACGATCAAAGGTGCGCAAGACTTTATGGACTGTATGAAGGGAAAAAGGAAAAAAAAATCAGACACAACCTAAACACGTCCCCGGAGGAGAGGGGAAAACGAAAGGTGGTGGCTTAGACATAAACACGATCTGTACAGGAAAAGGGGGACCAGAGGGTATGCATCAAACCGCTGACAGTGACCATGGGCGAGAGGCACTTCCATTCCAGGCTGCATTTTTTCCTATGGGGTTGTTTATGAAGGGAATCTACTGATGTATTACCGCCATGCAAGAAAACAATCAAACAACTTGACGTGTTTTCCGTAGCCTCCGTAGGGATCAGAAGATTTCAGAATGTGATGGCTGTTGCCCATCTCTGGCTGCACCCCCCTCCGTGGCCCACCATGCTCCCAGCCTGCACACTCGCCTACTCCCTGACCGGCAGGCCCTTCCTCTTCCCACGGGCGCCTCGGTCCAGTCTTGCAGGTCTCGGCTCAAATGTCACCAGCCCAGAGAGGCCTTCTCTAGGCCCCCTGAGCCCTCACCTTGACCTTTTCCTCCCTGTCCACCTCCAGCAGCCCTAACGGCATGTATTTTGTCTATGTGGCGTCTGCCTCCCCAGGTGAAGAAAGCCTCCAGGATGGCGGGGACCTCGCCCCGTTTTCTGCTGCATCCCAGAGCGTGGCAGAGAACAGAGGGCAAAAAATATTCACTGGATACCTGGGAATGGGAACGCTAAAAACAGTCTACTTCCTCGCCTCTCAATGGGGAAACTGAGGCAGGCTCTGGACATGCCACTCACACCTTAGCAGCGTGCCACAACCACTTCACTATAGTCTGCCCCACATGCTGGAGGCCGAACTTGCTAGAAAGCATCCTCTGAACTTGACTTCTTTTTCCCAGTTTCTAGTTCAGGATGAAGCATTCCAGAACATGCTAAAGAGTTACTTGTTGCATGAAAGGAGTTTCTCCTTTGCATTTTCAAAGCTGTGAACAACAGAGGCACTCACAGTCAAGGGGCTTGCTGCTCAGGGTCTCACAAGCCCGGCTAGGATACCGCAGAACTTGAACTCTGGATGCCGGATGTAACTGCCATGGCTTTCTAGAAAAAGAACTCCCGTGTCGCTTGGCTCTCACTCCTGCCCAGACTATCTGGCCTGGCCAACTGCAAACCTGGCAGCCAGCACATCCTGGAATGGAGTAAGCAAAGCTCCTCTTATCTTAATTAGGAAATTAATTCCATTCACCCTGGATTGATCTGTGGTCAGCCTCTCCTTGGGGGCTCAACAGGGGAACAGGTAGATAATACGCAAGGCTTTTTGTTTCCATCCGATCCCTGCATCCTGGCCTGATGGATCGACCGACATTGAAGGTTTCTTCTTGGCAGACAGAGGTGGGTGGGAAGTGACACCCCAGGCTAATGTGGTCCTCCCTCTGGCAAGAGAGACACAGCTCTCCCACGGCCCTGCTCTGCCCCCGCCTTCTTGCGGGAGGAGCTATCTAACTGGTCTTGCAGGCACCTCCTGGGCACAGCCTGGTGTGCCCGCGCCTCAGAGCCTCCTGTACCGCTGGGCTCCCTCGTGACCCCTACCGATCTTGGGAGATCTGTGCCCATCTTTCTTCTTCGAAGTGGCCCTGGGGATACCTGCAGGCTAGGTCCTACCCCATCCACTTCAGGATGAAGTGCTCCCACACCTGCCGCCCAGCTCCCTGCCTGGGACCAGCCAGAGCAACTTTGGGAAGGAAGTCACCCATGTGTCACCTTCCTTTGGGCCCAGCTTGGTTCCCCTGGCTTCACAGTCCTTCATCCGTGGCCACCAGTGCCTGTAGGCCTTCACACCTGAACCCTGGACTCCTAGCCAGTGAGCAGAGGCAGAGAGCCCAGGGAGGCCTGAGGAACCGGGAAAGTCCGACTTGGTTTCCACTCACCAAGAAAGGAAAGAACACTGGGAGCTTGTGTACTGTATCCCCTTCTCATTCTCCAGGAGGAAAAATTAGGGCCCAGAGAGGGAAACTGACTTACCCAGAGCCCCAGAGCACACACCAGAGGCAGAGCTGGAACTAGAAGTCTAGACTCCTGACTTCTCTACTCCTCCACACTCCACTGGCTGCCTATCTCTTCCTGCCCATGAGGGCTAGGCAAATAACTCAAGCCTATAAAATTTCATGACATTGGAGGCTGAAAGAATTTCTGGGATTTTACAGCCAAACATTAACTAGAAGCATTGTACAGAAGAGCATCCACCCATTTTAGAGAAGAGCAAGCTGAGGCCCCTAAAGGTAAGGGGACCTCCATGAAAGCACACAGCCAGAGAGAGGCAGAGTAGGACTTCTAGATGCCCCACTTACATGGTCTTTCTGTCAACAGGTTCTAGGTGTGAACAGTCCAACTGTGGGATGATGAAGAGGGGGAGTGGCCCTGGGCCTAAGTCACACTGAAATGAGGTGTGGCCCAGAGGGCCTGGTCCAGACTCTGCACACATCCCAAGGGTGCAGGCCACCGTGGGAGAAAGAACGCCCGGGTAGATTTTTATGTTTTTGCAGAAAATACGGTGAAATTTCCCAACTAAACTGGATTTCTCAGATGGTAGAGCCAGCACTTTTCAGAACAGGCCGGGGAACCACATGTGCCCGCCCTGTTTTCATCCAAAGGGCATGGGCACGGCTTGGAAGGGAAGGTTCAGCAGTAACTAAGCAAGCGCAGGGTCTACTGATGCTGGAGGGAGGGGTGAGGGTGGGGGAGCTGGCCGGGGCCCAAGAGGTGGCTTACCACAGACACACGGGTAGCGCCTGAACCCAAGTCTGGTTCCTGAGCCTGTGCTCTTTCCCCTGACCTGGTGCTGAAGTCTTACCAGAAAGCCCTCCTGTCTTTGAGCGCTCTCTCTGCTCCTGCCATCTCCATCCCCACAGCCCCAGGACCTGGGGTCAGTCCTGCAAGAAGGCAAGTGCCTGCAGGTGACAGGCATCAGCTTTAGCGACCTTTCTCCTGGGACAGAGGCAGTGATGCTCAGGGGCCAGGCGGTCCAGAAAGAGGCTGGCATGTGCTGTAGAGCCAGGGCTGGATTCCATCACCAGGGGACAGACCCAGATTCCTAAGCCCCAGCCCTGCTGGGATGAGGGGAGTAAAGCTGTGGATGCACACATACCCCGCCCCCCACCCCCAGCTGTCCCAACTAAGTGCTTTCTGGCTGGGAAAACGCTTCAACAGCTCTGGCTGCCTGAGGCAATTCAATTATGAAATTTACCACTTTAGATGAAAACCAGCATCTCAATCAGCCAATTCATTTGCGTCTGGCCACTCTGTTTTCTCCTGCCAGCTCTGACGGCCCCCTCCCTGGCCAGGCCACACTGTAGGCTGCTCCAGAAGGATTAGGGCTCCTAATGGTGATGGGCTGGTCTTTGGGGCCGCTGGGGCGGTTTTTCCCAGGACCCCCTGAGCAGAGAGAGAGAGAGAGGGAGCAGAGAGCAGAGAGAGGCTGCATCCTGAAGCCACTCATCGTCCTGGAGACTCTCAGGACTGGTCACCCCACAGCAGCCAAAGCACCACGGTCTCCGGTGAATCTGTCACCTCCCACCCGCACTCTCCCTGACCTCCACCTTCACCGTGGCAGGAGAGGGCAGCTGCCCAGGGCCCGGAATCTGGGCTGGGTCAGGTTTTTCTCATCTTTATTTTGTCAAGGCATCACCTCCCCAGAAAGCTTCACCACCCATGCCCCTCGGCTCCCCTTGCTGCTATCACCGGGGTACTGTGCACACCTAGGTGTGTCTATGTATCGGGAACCCAATCCATGTGCCAGCACACCCTGGTCTAGAAGCTCCCAGGACACAGGGTCAAGACCCTTCAAACAATGACTCAATTAGCCAATTAACAAAAGAATGAACTAATGAATGAACAAACCACTCACGGAATAACACTCCCGCCCCTGCTCCCTGGCGCATCAGGGTGGTAGAGCCTGCTTTCACTGCAAACCACGAAGTCCCAGGCCTAGGTAATCTTCCTCTCCTTCCGGCTCCCCTCCCCCACACTGGGTGCCCAGAGGTTTGAGAGGCTATTAAGGGGCATCGGGCTGCAGAAGCTGTCTTGGAAGCCGGGTGTGCGGCTGGCCCACAGCCCCTCTTTCTCTGCACCACAAACATAAATCCAGCTGCACCCCGGGCCCCAGGATGAAGGTTTCCACCATTTCTCTCTACCTTCCTTTTAACAGCCTCCCTGGAGTCACTTCCTGACAAACTGAATGAATGACTCTAGGCCAGGAGAGCTGCCAGGCCCAGAAGACTGACTCCATCAAACTCCTCAGGCACAGCCTGGGGACCGAAGGACCCCTGGTCTCAGGATACCAAATCTGCCCCGGGGTGGGGTGGACCGTGTGCACCCCAGCCCCCAAACGCAAGCCTTTATCAACAACCACTAGGAAACCTAACAGCACATTCGGGGCCACCGCGCATCAGTCCTACCTATGAAGGGGGGAGACTGAGGTCCAGGATCCCAAGGGAGTGACTGCACATCACTGTCACCACTGCCCAATCCATGATAAGAATGGGAGGGTTCCAGCCTCCTCTCCCAGGGCCACATGGCCAGAGTGAAACCAGAGGCCCAGACGCACGGTGTTCTCTGAGCCTGTCCCCTGCTCAGAGCAAGTCCGCAGGACCCAAGAGTGTCCAGATTAAACCTGCAGGGGCCTGGGTCCGCCACTACCCCAATCCCTTTGATCAGATCTCTATAAAGATTGTTCTTTGCTCAAAGGGAGCGAGAATGCACCTTGTGGACTTTAGATCAGCAGCAGCACCAAAAACGTGTAGGGTGCCCCCTGCGGGAGGGGGGCGGGGGTCCAGCCTCTTAAGGGAAAAGCTTCTCAAGCGACAAGAGGAAAAAGGGGGTGGGGCATGTCCGCATGGGGTCCGGAGCCTGGCAAGAGTGGGGAGGAGGAGAGGAGAGCCGGGCTAGCGGTCTAGAGAAGACTTGCTCCGGACCTGCGAGGGTGGCGCCACCGCGGTGGGCAGGTGGGTGGGGCTTCCAGCCTGTGGCCATCCCCCCGCTGCTCTCCAGATCTCTCAACCCCCCGGTTGACGGGACGCGAACGGCCGAGGGCACGGGGGGCGGCGGACCCGGGCCCCGCTCGCGCGGACAACCCTGCCCTGGGCCGACCCCGGGCCCTAGCTCCGCACGAGGCAGGCGGCCATCTGGCCCTTGGCTTCAAGTGCGCGGGGACTTTGCCCGGCCCGGGCGCAGAGCCCGGCCGCTCACATCCTCAATCCGAGCAGCCTCCTCTTTCCAGGATCGATAGTAATTTTTTAAAAAGAGAGTCTGCGGACTCAATGAATCAACCGTCCCCAAGGGGAAGAGTTGTAGCTCCCGCGCGCAACATCCATTTGCAGAAACAATTCATTCCCTCGCCCGGGGCTCTCTGCAAATACCCTCGCCGGGTCCCCAGGCACGCGCGGGGCTGGAGCAGCCGCGGGGGCTGGGGAGGAGGCGGCCGACTGCGGCCACCCCCCCCACCCCCAACCCCACCATTGTCCCGACTCCACCGGCCCCTGACACCGTGCGGTGGCCGGGGCGCTCTGGGGACCCGGGCGGCGCTGGGCTGCTCCCAGGGCGCGCGGCCCCGCGGGGGCGGGCTCTCTTAGCCGGGGGGCTCAGACTGCGAGGCGCGCAGGTCCCCGCACCCCCCGGTCCCCGTCAGGGGGGAGGTGACAAGTGTCGAGCCGGCGGCCGGGCGCCCAGCCAGACCAGCCCGAGGCGGGCGCCCCCAGCCGGCCCGGCCCAGCCACTCACCGCTCGGGACGCCGCCGCCCGCCGCGTTCAGAGGCTCCCGGTCACCCGCGCGAGGCTCCACAGCCCCGGCCGCCGCCGCCGCCGCCGCCGCTCCCCTCCCCCGGGTCGCCACAGCCCGAGCGCGCTGCCTCTGCGGTACAGCCCGGGCGCCGCCAACAAACTAGTTTCTCAGGCCTTCCCGCCCCGCCTCCGTGGGCGAAGCCAATCAGAAGCGGCGCCTCTGTGACGGATGGGAGGTCGAACCAGTAGTTCCGTTGGCAGTGGAAGAAAGGGGTGGATGGCCGGGCCCCGCCGGCAGGGCGAGGGGGCGGGGCGGGGAGAGGAAAAGGACTTCGACCAGATTCTTAAAGGCACAGGCGCCTGCCCGCCCCCGCCGCCGAAGTTGGGGAACAAAACCCGACGGTGTTCTAGAGCTTTCCGAAGGAGGCACCTTTGCAGATTGCCTATTCCTCTTCTGTACCGGGTGTGCGGAGCCACGCTTTTCGTTGTGAAAGTGTTTGGAAAACCCTTTCATTTTGCTCTGGACTTGTTTCAAAGTTGGGGATTTTCTGCAGCCACGAAACCCCATTAGTACTTGGAGTATGTATTTTTCAGGGTACTTCAGCTCTCCCTCTCGTGCCACTGCACACGAAGTTTCTTATGTAAGCCAGTCTTCAAATATTCATCTATTCATCCATTCATTAATTCCTTTCACCAACGTTTACCGGATGCCTGCACGATGTGCTAAATTTCCGAAATGATCTATAATTTCTATTTCTTAACTTATGGTTTTGTATCTTGTTCCACTACTTCAGGTTGCCGTGTATGCAATTTCTTCATCTGTAACGCGGCAGATAAAAAGTCCTAGCAGGATTATGCGCGGAGTTAAAGGAGACAAACTCCTATGACAAGGTAGGTGTGCAATAAATGTTTTTCTTTTCTCTCTTCCCCTTAAAATTGGTAATAGGATGGGTTACTTAAGGATACAAAAAGCCCTGGTAAAGTTTAGAAAGTCTTAGGTGTTGCAGAAGCCTATTATGGGGCGGGGAGAATTCCCAGGAAGCAGAGGTCACAGGGATGGGAGGTGCCAAGAAGGTTCTTAGTGGGGGAGGGGAGCGCCCAAAAGATTTGCAAAAGGGGTGGGATTTGGACTTGTGGAAAATGGAAAGAAGGACCCATGCCTAGGAAGCTGTTTCGACTGGACCAAAGAGACTCCAGCCTTAACAGGGTGTGCGAGGCAGGGGAGGCGTGTGGGGGAAACAGTGTGGTGCAGAGGACAGCGAAGGAAACCCGATCTGAGTTTGGATCCTGGCTCTACGCCCCCCCCCCCCCCCCCCGGGAGCTGTGGAGGGCTGGAGGCAGATCGCTTGGGCTCTCTGAGTGTCAGATTCTTGCTGGCCAAAGGAGCATTCTAGAAACTATGGCAGGGTTGATGTAAAGATTAAATAAGAGAATAGATGTAATAGACCTGGCACTTAGTAAGTGCTCAATATAGGTTTGTGTCTCCCTTTGGTCTAGATCTGGAGACAGGTAAGACAGGAGGGTTCTGGTATTTAAGAGCGGTCTTGGCCAGAGGTAAGAAGTTGGCCAAGTGTGCTGTTCAGATGCCTTCCAGGGGGAAAAGGCGCATCTAAATAATTGGCCCATTATAGAAATGGCACAGATCACATTTGTAGTTTTAGCCTCCTGCCAATTTTGTGGAGCTAGAGTATTTATATAATTGTTGGTTGGATAAAGCTCCACATGCAAAATTGATTCTTAGCAAGCTCATAACCATCGCTTAGTATGCCATTCAGGTTCTCCGAGAGATTACAAGTGCCAAGCATCTGAAATCTTGCTCGCGTGATCATTTCTCCCCTCTTCAACGCCACGGCTTAAATTAGCTACTGGAATAAATTAAAATCAAATGCCGGCAGTGAAACCAAACCAGACCAAAGAACACGTGTTGAGTTATTGAATTTAGATATGATTTGAGAGGAAAAGAGGAGATGAAGCTTGCTTTGCCATCTGTCTCAGTCCTCATTCTAGACCCTGGGGCATAACCACCGTCATGGCCCCTACCACCACCACCGTGTTGTAATGACCCGCTTACCACCTGTTAGCCCGTCCCCATGCGCAGGGAGTTCTGAGAAAGCAAGGATCATGACATCTCCGAATCCTTGCCTCCTCTCACGAGTCATCTGCACAGTTTTGAGATTTTATGATCACATCTCCTATCAGGGAGAATTCGCTTTTGCTCCATGTGACAGAACACCCAAAATAACTGTGAATTTTAAGAAAGTAGAAGTGTGTTTCTTGCCCATGCAAATTAAAGCTGACGTTAAGTAATCTGGAACTGGTTGACGACTCCACAGTTACCACGCTCATGGGCTGTATTTCCACCCTGCCACCCTTAATGCTTGATTTTCCTTTCCGTCTTGCCTCATGTTCCAAAATGGCTGCTGGAACTCCAGCGATAACATCCACATTTCAGAGGCAGCAAGGGATAGAGTAGAAGAGCAGATACATGCCTCCCAACTATGTTGGCTCCATTTAAGCGAAGTCCCACACATACTTCCATTAACATTGTGAGCGTAGTATTGCCTCTCCGGAGTCTGGGCTCTTACCAAGAAAGAAAAGAGGGAATGGGTTATTCATGTCAACCAACAGCTCTGGCCAACACCTTTGTCTCTTCCTCTTGTCGCTACCAGCTGTCCAGCCTTCTGGTGGCTCAGAATCGAAAGTCTTAGAACTTCGGAGATGATGTGCAGAATTCAATGCAAATTTATTAATACGTGATTGAACTCTTGGTTCTTCTGCCTTCTGGAATGTTCCTTTTCAGTTTCCTCTGCTGACTCCCGCCTCCCTTCCCAGAGGACTGGATATTGGAGTGCCTACAAAGTGAGTGCAGGTGGGTAAGACCTCTCCTCTACCCATATTCACACTCTAGGTGATTTCATTGAGGCCCGTATGAGTGTGCAACTCCGGCAACTTCCTAGTCTGTTCTTCATCCCCCACCCCCACCTTCTGCCTAGCTCCTGGCGTACAAGTTCAACCGTTTACTCCATGTCTCAGCTTGGAGTCTAGGGGATCCTCTTCCTCACATGCCCCCACTGAGCCCCTGATGCACAACCCTGCAAAAGATAGGCTGTTCTCCCTGTCAATGACAGTGTTGTGGGTATAATGGCCTTTGTAGCACTTTTCTTAATTTTTTAATGTTTAATTTTGAGAGAGATAGAGAGAGAGAGTGAGAGCGCATGGGAGGGGCAGAGAGAGAGGGAGACACAGAATCTGAAGCAGGCTTCAGGCTCCGAGCTGTCAGCACAGAGCCCAACATGGGACGTGGGGCGTGGGGCTCGGGACTCAAACTCATGAACCTAGAGATCATGAGCGAAAGTCGGACGCTTAACCAACTGAGCCACCCAGGTGTCCCTTGTGGCACTTATGATTACAAGACACCTTCTGCAAAAGCCATCAGAAATTTTGAAAAAATAAATATTACTTACAAAACCTGGAAATTACACAGCACCCCTGGGGCCACCCAGCAAGGTTGCAGGTAAAGAGAAAGAGAGCGCAAGTGAGCATGGGCCTGGGGTTCTGTGTTTACTGGGGTTCGGGGTGGGGGTCTAGGGTTTCTTGGACTGACCCTTTCTTGGTAAGTTCAAAACCTAAGAGCTGGAATTTAAAGAGCAGGAAGAGAAAAAAACTTAAGTATCCCAAATGGTCAGTTATTGAAACCAAACAAGATTTCCAAAACAAAGGAGCCTCAGTTGCCGGGCAGAGGAGGGGGGGGGGCTCTATGTATTTATTCCAGATAGTCATCTCTGAAGTCGATGCCTCTATGATCAAAGAGAAAAAAGAGAAAACCCGACTGTCACAGCTCACACTATACAACAGCTCAGTCTTTTGCTCAAATGATACGTCTTGGCACCATCTTCCCATACCCACCTCTAATCCTTGTCCAGTCTGAGCGAATGGGTCTCACCAAGTTCACTGCTACCACCAGACTGCTCCAAACCTTCTTTTCCCCGGCTCCTCAGAGCAGACACCCAGCTCACCTCCTTGCCTCCTCTCTTGTCCACTAGAGTCTGTTCTCAACCCAGCAGGCGGAGGGATCTTACAGCAGGAGGTGTTGTGACCCTCCTTCCCTCAGAATCCTCTCATCTCAGAGCCGAGGCCAGAGTCCTTCTGTCGGCCTGACCTGACCTGGCCTGGACGGTCCCGACACATCATGGGCCACTTCCCTGTCCTCACCCGCTCTGCTCCAGACCCCCTGATTCCTTCTCCAGGCCTCAAACAGGCCAAACCCATTCATACTGCAAGGTTTCTGCTTTTGCTGGCTGGCTCCACATGGAAGGTTCTTCCACTCCAATGGCCACGCAGTTCCCTCTCTTACTTCTCTAGGTCACTGCTCAAATGTCACGTGACCACATAGGCCTGCCTGACTGCCTCTATGCAGTCACCACGTTCCCCATCCTGGGAATCCCTGGTCATACTCCATAGCATTCTTTCCACCTGAAACTGCACTTCTATATGTATATATTTCAAGGGATGGGGGAAAGTGGGGAGCAGTCCTGGCATCTAGAAACTGGCCGTGCATGTATAGCTATGTCTTGGTGTTCTCCTGCTGAGCATAAAGAATCTCACAGAGGGGCGCCTGGGTGGCTCAGTCAGCTGAGCCTCCGACTCAGGTCATGATCTCGCGGTTCATGGGATCGAGCCCCACCTCGGGTCCTGTACTGACACCTCAGAGCCTGGAGTCTGCTTTGGATTCTGTGTCTCCTTCTCTGTCTGCCCCTCCCCTGCTCACACTCTGTCTCTCCCTCTCTCTTTCAAAATAAACTATACAAAAAATAAAAAGAATCTCACAGAACAACATCAGACAAGGTCTTGGCCATGATAGGTCAAGATGAAAAATAAGACTGCTCCATAATCATGTCTGAACACAGCCGAGGTAGGCATTACCTAAGTCACAACATACCAAACATCCACCTCTCCTCGTTAATATGATTCCTGTTTATTAATTACAGCTGTGACCTCGATCTGGTCTCCTGTTTTTCAGATAGGATTTATTGAGCAACTCTAGTGTAGACTGGCCCCCGCTTTCTGACAGCACCCAGTCCAGAGAAAGCCCTGCTTCCCTGGGCCCTCTCCCAGACCACCCACCCAAAGCCTCTATCCTATGCAGGTTCTTCTAACACCCTTGTCCCCTGGTGCATGGTCTCTGTCATGGCGACTAGTGATTAACCCAACTCGTTCACGGCCAGGTGTTCCTGGTTGGCAATACAGACCCACGCACACTGACAATACAAATACGTACATTTTATTTGGGATGGGGACTTAATTGGCTGTCTGCTCTCCCAGAATGTATGTTCCCTGAGGGCAGGACTTTGTCTTGCTGCTCCGTTTACAGACCTAGAAAGCCTGTGGCGAATAGTGGGCTCTCAACAAATATTTATTCAATGAATTCAGTGTTAGCTGCCATTAAGTCAGTGGTTTCTTTTTTTTCTTTTTTTTAAGTTTATTTACTTTTGAGAGAGAGAGGCAGAGAGAGGGAGACAGAGAGACAGAGAATCCTAAGCAGGCTCCATACTGTCAGCACAGAGCATGACGTGGGGCTTGAACCCACAAACTGAGATCATGACCTGAGTGGAACTCAAGAGTTGGATGCTTAACTGACTGAGCCTCCCAGGTGCCCCATGTCAGTGGTTTCTGAACTCAGTGTTGGATACATTCATCCAGGTCTTCACTTTGGGCTCAAGCTCCCTAAAGATAGAGCCCTGGTCAGATGGGGCCTGCCCGAGGCAGGGCTGGGGGCAGGAGATGGCTTTGTCAGCATTGGTTCCCAAGGGAGGGGCAGGGTGTCAGTGATTGCTCTCCCAGGGAGCAGCTGGGATCAAGGTCACCGATGAGTCACCTAGTCCGCTATGGGTACATAAAGGAGCAAGGCAGGGCTGGAGCTCGCAGGGACAGAGCTGTGGAAGACAGACTGTGGCCTGCCTTCCCCTGCTGGCGGTGTGGGCGCTGTGTGAGGGAGTGGCCGCCACGTGGCAGCGGTCTCCCTTCAGCGGTGCCCATGAAGCCCCTTCCCCAAATGCACTCTCCCTGTACCACCTGAAAGACCACAGCTTAGACCTTTGTTTGCTATCAAAAGCATGCTCCTGGGGTGCCTGGGGGGCTCAGTCAGTTATGTCTCTGACTCTTGATTTCAGCTCAGGTCATGATCTCACGGTTCATGAGTTCAAGCCCCGAGTTGGGTTCTGCACTGACAGCCTGGAGCCTGCTTGGGATTCTCTCCCTCTCCTTCTCTCTCTCTGCCTCTCCCCTGTGCACTTGCAGTCTCTCTCTGTCAATCTAAAGAAGTAAACGTTAAAAAAAGAGCATACTCATGTTCCTGTGCCATACGGTGCCTACGAGCGTATGGAAAGGCCAGAGGGGGTGACAGTCTCAGTCTGTGGGTCAGGGCACCTGCAGAGACACCTGCGGGGAGGAGATGTAGATGCCCAGAGCCCAGCCTGTGATGCCAACCGAGGGGGAGCTGGACGCAGCGGGTGGGAGTGAGCTGCAGGAAGGAAGATAAGAGAACATCGCAGAACAAACGCCTCCTTTTAGAAACGGGAGGCCGGCCCTGCTCCCTTCCTTCCCAGAAACCAGAAAGGCAACACACAAGATGGACAATGGTTAATAAACAACTGTTGAAATGCAAAACAGTGTGTGCTATCTTTGGAGCCTGAAGTGGGAAAAATCAGCAAGTTCGCTTGCAAAGGGGTGGATGTAAATGAAGATGCTCGGGAGGGTGGTCAGAGAATGGACCCGGTGGTCCTGCCAGTGAGGACAGGTGGTGAGGCCGCTGAGGGACGGAGGTGGAGCCGGAGCCGGAATGTCGGGCGGTTTGATTTCTGAGCTGTCAGCATCTATTGCTTTTTTGGGGAGTAAGGGAGAAACTATTGCTTAACGAAAGAAGAATTTAAGTTTTTTAAAGTCTGTTTATTTTGAGAGAGAGAGAGAGGAGAGAGAATCCCAAGCAGGCTTCCTGTTGTCTGCACATGGCTCAAGCTCACGAACCACAAGACTATGACCTGAGCCGAAACCAAGAGCCAGACGCTTACCCGACTGAGCCACCCAGGCGCCCCTTAGAAAAGAATTTAAAAACAAAGTCAGAAGCTTAAAAAATGAAGTTCTATGCAGATTAGGGGAGGAGAAGGGGAAGGATAGAGGAGATTTGTACTCATCTACATGGTCTGGATTTTTTGAAAAATAGATTCTAATATTCTCTGTATAATTAAAAGTAATACTTAATAAAGGAAAGCAGGGAGGGAGGAGAGAGTGGCCTGTGGAGACCCCCAGAGCACTCTGGGTGTGTATTCTGGCTCTGTGATTTCCTGTGTGAATGTGAGCCGGTGTGTGCCTCTCTGAGCCTCAGTTTCTCCATCAGTGAAATAGGAATGATGATAACAGTAATTGTTTCTACTTCACAGGATTCTTGAAAGGGTTAAAGTAAGACAAAATCATCTATATAGAGCCCTTAGCTCAGAGTTTGGACCTAAAAATAGTCACAGCCGCAGTTACAACAAGATGTTTATAAAATGCCAAGGAATGTCCCTGGGTTAAGTAACCCTAAGTGCTCAATTAATTATAGTCATTACTTGGGAACATCATCATAACTTTGGAGGTGGGCTCTGGTCACTCCCTAGCTGGGGGTGGGTGGGTGGGCAGAAGCCATGCACCTCTCACTCGCCACCCCTGAAACTCTCTTTAGGGGTCTGTCCCCTGGGGTGACCACCACTCCCGAGGCCCTCTCCCTGGCATCCAGGAAAGCATCACAGGGAAAACAGACACTGCACCCCCGCCACTTAGTTCCATGCTCACATGGGTCCTTGCATAGCTGAGCGGCAGTGAAATGAGGAGTTGTTTAAAGGCCAGAGGCTTTGTTCCTCGACATGCTGATTTCAAAACATTCAGCGTGTTCTAGGCTCGAGACTGCGGAGGAATAGCTCCCGAGGGAGAAGGGGCGCCGAGGTGAATAAATCATCGTCCTTGTCCTTACAAAGGAGTCATGCCCAACAGAGCAGAAAATACACAAACCGCAAAATAGAAAAACTAAGAATGTTGCAGAGATTCAGATATAATGCCGTGACAGGTCGGGAGAGGGAGGGATGAGTCTTGGAAGCATTTGTCCCGGACCTTGCTGGGTGGGTAACATTCACCAGGGGCAGAGAAGGCATTCCACGGTGGAAACAAAGAGCTGGCATGGGGAAATTGCAGAGACAGATTCCAGAAAAGAAGAGATGGCCCTGGGAAGACTATGGGGGGGGGGTGGTGTTGGCGGAGGGGTGCTGGGAGAAGCGAGAAGACTAGGAGGGGGAGGAAGGCCGGGACTCAGTGCTGCAGACCCTAGCACAGCGCATAATAGAACAGGCTTTCCTATACACAAAGAACCACTAGAGCAGATAAAATGTTAAAGTTTAGTCACACAAAGGGTTACAGCACAGCCTGTTGAGAGCAATGAAGTATCTTTATGTGTCAACATGGACATAGCTAGAAAGCTGAGGTGTTGAGTGAGAAAACAAAAGCAATTTGCAAATGGATACAAAGAGACCATCACATGTGTGGACATTATGAAACCTTACAAAGCGCCGGGGTGAAGTCCACGCTGTGTGCAGAGAGTTGTTTATATTGTATAAATGTAAAAACACCATGTAGGCGCACACATACAATGTGCTGCGGTATGACGGAACACCTTGGGAACCCCAATGATACTGAAGATTTTCTGGGAAAATATAGGTTGTCAAAACGACCTCAAAGTTATATGGAAGGGTGCATATCAGTTGCTCAGTTGGTTAAGCATCTGACTTCATGGTCATGATCACATGGTTTGCAGGGGCTCTGTGCTGACAGCTCAGAGACTGGAGCCTGCTTCAGATTCTGTGTCTCCCTTTCTCTCTGTCCCTCCTGCACTCCTGCTCTGTTTCTCTCTCTCTCTTGCTCTCGCTCTCTCTCTCTCTCAAACGAATAAACATTAAAAATATTTAAAAAAATAAAACATTTAAAAAAGTATGTGGAAACCATGAAAGCCTCGATGCCAATAAAAGGAATTTTAGGGGCACCTGGGTGGTTCAGCCGGTTGAGTGTCTGACTCTTGGTTTCAGCTCAAGTCACGGTCTCACAGTTCATGAGTTCGAGTCCCACATCAGGCTCTGTGCTATCAGCACAGATTGGGATTCTCTCTCTCTCTCCCTTTCTTTACCCTTCCCCTACTTGCTTGCACGCTCGCTCGCTCTCTCAAAATAAATAAAAATAAACGTTTAAAAAAAGGAATTTTAAAAGTTATTGATAAAAAGGAAGATGGAAGGTACAATAGTTCTGAATATGTGTGCACCACACAACAGAGCCTCAAAATTCATGACGTAAAACCTGAGCGATAAATCCCCTCTGGTTAGGGACTTCAACGCTTCCCTCTCCTCTAAGGAACTGAAACGACCACCAGACACCAAGTCAGCAAGGAGGTAGAAGATCTCAGCAGCACAATCCACTAACAGGCTCCTGCTCCCATTGACGGAGCACTCGGTCTGACAGCCGAACATTCTCTTTGAGGCGTCCAGGAGACATTCGCTGGCATTAGGTCTTGGACCGTGAGACAAACGTCAACTAAAAACAGAAATTGAAATCATACAGAGCGTGTTCTCTGACCACAATGGAATCAAGGTCGAAATCAATAACAGAAAGACAAATAAAATCTCCAAGCATGTAGGGATTAAGCAACACGCATTTCAATAATCCATGGGGGGAGGGGGAAGGCTCAAAAGAAATTTAAAAAACAAAACAAACCAACACCATCAATCTCAGTGAGACATCTGTCAGGACAATACCATATTAAAAGCCACAGAAGTTCAGTTCCCTATAAAACCTGTTGTAAGCAGAGACACCAAGGTCTTCACATGATGCTGTTTGGCATACTTAGAAGAGGACTGATTTGTCATGCACCAGCGAGAAAGTGACCTGACTTTTCTCTCTCAAAGAAGAAAATTTATACACATGGCTGGTCAACAGTGTTCCCTACACCCCCTTCTTCCAGTATAATTGGAATGTAATTATATCGACTTTCCTCCAAAATTTTATGATATCTGAGGATGACATCTCAGATGGGCACCTGAGTTTGAGAACATTTCTCTGTGGTTTTCTCCCCCTCCCCTTTTTAACACAGGACGTGGCTGAAAGCTGTCTGTTCACTGACGTTCATCATTGGTGTAAGAGTGGGTCATGGGCTACGAATCATGTACACTTCTGACTGTTAAAGATGACACAACTGAATATAAGCAAAAATACAATGTATCCCAGATGTGGGATGCAGTGAGAGCCGTGCTGGGGGAGAAAGGCATCACTAACTGCTTACATTAGAAATAAGGAAGAGTCTCAAGTTAATAACCCAAGTTCCCACCTCAAGGGACTAGACAAAGAGCAAAATAAATCCAAAGCAAGGAGAAGGAAGGAAGGAATAAAGACAAGAGAAGTAATCATGGATAAAACGGGAAACAACAGAGAAAATCGAATGAACAAAAATCTGGTTCTTAAAAAAAATCAATAAAATTGATAAACCTCTAGTAAGACTGACAAAAAGAGAGAAGACACAAACTATCCATAACAAAAATGAAACCGGGGATATCCCTACAGATTTGGTTGCTCTTTTAACACACAATACAGTAAAAAACTCATTATCTTCTTTAAAAAAATAACAAGGATCAGTGTGGCATGTACCAGAAATAATTAAAGGAAGGACATACTAATCACAGAAGTTATAATGCCTGTTTGGGGCTCCAGAATTATAATTTAAAAAAAAAAATCACTGATACTGTGCTCACAGGGTACACGCCTTGTTGTGTTTTGTGAACACAAATTATTCATACTAAACAACCCCAAAATGAAAACAAATTTGAATTACGGCAGTGCCATTTTACACGAGGCACTTGTTGGTCTATGTCATCTTTAAACTGCATTCCAGGCTACAGTTCTTTTGTAACATACAATGGAGTAACAAAATTCTTCTCTTTTTTAAAAAATAAGGGTCACTGATGGGGCATCTGGGTGACCCAGTCAGTTGAGCATTTAACTTCAGCTCGGGTCATGATCTCATGGTCCCTGAGTTCAGTCTCCACCGTAGGGCTCTGTGCTGGCAGCTCGGAGCCTGGAGCCTGCTTTGGATTCGGTGTCTCCCTCTCTCTCTGACCCTCTCCTGCGCACACTGTCTCTCCTTGTCTCTCAAAAAAAAAAAAAAAAAAAAAAAGAAGAATTAATTGAGGTTCTTGGGTGGCTCAGTTGGTTGAGCATCTGGTTCAAAATTTTAAAAAATAAGCATTTAAAGAGAATTAATTACATACCACGACCAAGCAGGACTTATTCCAGATATGTAAGGCTAGTTCAACATTTAAAAATCAAACAATGAAATCTACCATATCAACAAGCTAAAACACAAAAATCATATGATCATATCAACTAATTGATACATATAAAGCATGTAAGGGGCAGGTGGGTGGCTCAGTCAGAGAAGTGGCTGACTTCAGCTCAGGTCGGGAGTCTCATGGCTCATGAGTTCGAGCCCTGTGTCAGGCTCTGTGCTGACAGCTCAGAGCCTGGAGCCTGTCTCAGATTCTGTGTCTCCTTCTCTGTCTCTGCCCCTCCCACCCTCGTGCTCTGTCTCTCTCTCTCAAAAATAAATAAACATTAAAAAAAAATTTTAAGCATTTGACAAAATCCAACACCCATTTGTGATCGAAACTTTCAGCAAGTTTGGAATCAAGGGGAATTATCACAACTTGATAAAGAGCATCTCCAAAAATCCTACACTAAACATTAAACTTAGTGGTGAAAGACTGATTTCCCTCTCAAACTGGGAACAAACAAGAATATCCACTTTCACCACTGTTACTCCGCGTAGTGTTGGAAGTGCTAGCCACTGCACAAATGTAAGAAAAGATAAATTAAAAACATACGGGTTAAGAAGAAAGAAATAAAACTCTTTATTTGCAGATGACGTGATTATTTACATTGAAAATCCCAAAGAATCCATGCAAAAAAGCCTCAGAGACTAATAAATATGTTTTACAAGATTACAGGATACAGGATCCACACAAAGCAATCAATTGCATTTTTATACAATAACAATGAAAATGCAAGAAGGGGAAAATAGAAACACAGTGTCATTTACAGTGGCTCTACTGAAAATGAAATCATTGGATTATACATGTTACAAAACAGGTACTATATGTGTACAAAATTGCTGAAAGATATCAAAGAGGAAATACACTGTGGAGAGATACACTGTATTTATAGATTGTGAAACTCCACATAGTAAAGATGTCAGTTCCCCCCACATTGATTGATAGGTTTAATACAATGCTTATTACTACATCAACAAGGTTTTTAGAGACATAAACAAGCTCATATTAAAATTCATATGAGCCCCATGTGGGGCTCTATGCTGACAGCTCAGAGCCTGGAGCCTGCTTTGAGTTCTGTGTCCCCCCCTCTCTCTGCCCCTCCCCCACTCACGCTCTGTCTCTCTCTCTCTCTGAAAAAGAAATAAACAGTAAAAAAATAAAAATAAGAAAAGACTGAATAGACATTTAGACACTGGGGAAAACATATTTGCAAATCCACATTCAACAAAACACTAGTTTCTGGAATATATAAAGAAGTCTCAAAACTCAGCTGTCAAAGCGATAGCAAATAATCCAATAAGAAAACAGGGAGAAGACATGAATATTGGATTTTATTGAAAAGCATATGAGATGACAAATAGGCACGTGAAATGATGTTCAACCTTATTAGCCATCAGGGAAATGTAAATTAAAACTACAACGAATTCTGGAAACTTAATATAATGCCATATGTCCATTATAACTCACAAAAAAAAAGAAAGAAAGAAAGAAAGAAAGAAAAATACACCAAAAGACCCATCTACGCCACAGTGAGCTCTCACAACCTACCTATCAGAATGGAAAAAATAAAAAATTGTGACCGCACCAAATGCTGGTGAGGAAACACAGAAACTGAATCCCTTATCACTTGCTGGTGGGGATATAAAATGGCATCACCACTCCGGGAACAGTTTGGCAGCTTCTTATAAAACTGAATATGCGCTTACCATCTACCCCAGCAACTGAACATTCATCCCAGAGAAAGAAGAACTTCTGTTCTTACAAAAAACCCATATACAGATGTTCATAGCAGTTTCATTTGTAACGGCCCCAAACTGAAAATAAGCCAAATGTCATTCAGCAGATGACCAGTTAAATAAACCACCATCCATGCCATGGAATAGCGCTCAGCAGTAAAAAGGGAAAAAACTTGAATGAATAGCCAAGGACTTCTTTTTTTAATTTTATAATTTTTTTTTTTTAAGTAAACTCTACATCCAACATTGGGCTTGAACTTGCAGCCCAGCAATCAGATGGCTTAATGCTGAGTAAGACTTAATGCTGAGTAAGAAAAGTGACTTAATGCTGAGTAAGAAAAGCCAATCCTAACACATCACACACTGTGGTTCCATTCAGGTAGCAGTTTTATTTTTAATTTAATTTTTTAAAACATTAACTTTTTAAAATAAATGTCTTTTTTATTAAAGTTTATTTATTTATTTTGGGAGAGAGAAAGAGAGACAGAGACAGAGAATCCCAAGCAGGCTCCACACTATCGATGCAGGGCTTGAACTGACGAACTGTGAGATCATGACCTGAGCCTAAATCAGGAGTTGGACGCTTAACTGATTGAGCCACACCCAGGAGCCCCAATGTCTTTTTCATAAAATGCCTCCTATTTTATTTTGAGAGAGAGACAGAGAGAGAGTGCGAGCGAGCATGAGCATGGGCAGGGGGAAGGACAGAGAGAGGATGACACAGAGAATCCCAAGCAGGCTTGGTGCTATCAGCCCAGAGCCTGACACGGGGCTGGAACTCATGACCTGAGCTGAAATCAAGAGTGCAATAGCCCCACCAATGGAGGTGTGCAGGCGCCCCCATAAAACATTTTAAAAATGGAAACATTTAGATAATGGAAGACACCGTGGTGATTTCCAGGGATGAGAAATGAGGAGGGGGGAGGGGGCGCCAGGAGGGGTACAGGTGTGAAAGGCAGCATGAGGGGTCCCCGTAATGTGGGGGCTGTTGGCTGTTAAGTAGCTTGAGTATGGTGGTCACACCTGAACCCACAAAACTGTATAGTCTTACACGCGTGCGCACACGTGCACACACACACATTCATACAAGTACAAGTAAAACCGGGGAAATCCAAATAAGACTGATAAATTTTATCAATGCCAATGTCCTGTCAGCATACCATTGTGTTTTTTTAATATGTATTCATATATGGGGTGGGGGGAAAAAACCATTGTGTTTTTTTAATATGTATTCATATATGGGGTGGGAGGGACAGACAGAGAGGAAGACCCAGAATCCAAAGCAGGCTCCTGATTCTGAGCTGTCAGCACAGAGCCCAACACTGGGCTGGAACCCACCAACCAGGAGATCATGACCTGTGTCGAAGTCAGATGCTCAACCAACTGAGCCACCCAGGCGGCCCGTACATAGGTTTGAAATTGTCAGCGCTGGGGAAAATTGGTCAGAGTGTTCATGGAATCTCTCTGCATTACTCCTTACAGTTGCACGTGCGTCTACAATGATCTCAATACAAATGTCAGTTCATAAAGTCTTTAAAGTGACTGACCCTCTGATTGCATCCTCCATTAAGAGGCCTCAAGTCCAAATGATTTTAAGGAACAGACTATTTCCTGTGGTATTTCAAGTATTTCAGGATTTGAAGAGATGAAAAACCGCCTGATTCATTTTCCTCAAAGAATGTGAATACTAAACCCACACGTGGAGCCCCCATGTGTAAAAGGGGCTTTGACAAGGACGCATCTCTAGCTGAGGCAGAGCAGAGAGCGGAGCCGCCTACCTGCGCTCACCGCCCTCCCCCAGGCCTTCTCCCTCCCCCCCTCCAGCTACACTTAGGGCCTCCGGGGAAACAAAGGGCCCTACGGCTCACAGTTGGAAAATCACTGCTTTGCAAACCCCTAATTATTGAAAATCATAGCTGTGGAAATCCCAAACAAAACACTAGCAAACTGGGTTCAATGAAAAACAATGATCTGCTGTCGCAAGGAAGTCGCGTTTGTCTGGGGAGGGTTACAATGGCATCGAAAGAGGAAATATATTAATATGATTAGTAGATCCAATAAGAATTCCACCTGCTGAGTTTTAGAGATGCAAAGAGAGAGAGAGAGAGAGAGAGAGAGAGAGAGAGAGAGAGAGAGAGAGAGAGAAACTTAGTAAAATTATACTTCTCATTAAAAAAAACCCCAATTTGCTAATACAAGGAAATCTTAACCCAATAGACTATCAGGTCGGGGAATCTTGGTGGCTCTTAAGGACTTGGTCTGCAACGTAGGAAGCCTCACCGTTTCGAGTCTGTGTGGGTAGAGGCCCCATCCAGGTGGGGGGACCAATCATATGCCAGTTGGGGAGTCAGGCTACCAGGCTGGATCAGCAGTGCCTGCCAGGTAGAGACGGTGCACCTGCTGGTGAGACACCTCACGTTGTCTAGAACGATGAAGGTAAAAGAGAAATCGAAAGTGCCTCCAAGGTTCAGCGGGTGACTCAGTGAGCAATGCCAGACTCAGAAATGGAGCAGAGGTGGAAGAGGAGCAGGTTTGGTGAGCAGTGAAGGAACTTTCTGCTTCTGTCTGTACCTCTGTAACCGCACAGAAGGGGGTATGAAGTGTGGGGACATACTAGCTCCTCCAAGCGCACCTGTTGCTTTCTTCCTGACTCGAGGTCTTTTAACTCACAGGGAATTTTTTTAATGCTTATTTACTTTTGAGAGAGAGAGGCAGAGCCTGAGCAGGGGAGGGTCAGAGAGAGAGAGAGAGAGAGAGAGAGAGAGAGAGGGAGACACAGAATCTGAAGCAGGCTCCAGACTCCGAGTTGTCAGCACAGAGCCCGACGTGGGGCTCCAACCCACGGACTGTGAGATCATGAGCTGAGTCGAAGTCAGATGCTCAACCAACTGAGCCACTCAGGAGCCTCCGGGAAACTTTGTACCATAAGCAAAACTTTGATTAATTACATTGTTCTCTAGTAAATGCTGGAGATTTATGAATGTGGACTCTAACCTACAAACGGCAGCTGGAGAAACCCCAGAGAGAAGTGTGGTCTTGCCTTGCTCCACTTCTGGTGGCTGCACTGTCAGCAGACTGGAGGAAGTTGGGTCAATACTTAGTGTCATGATTATCATTACTCTCCTCTGCCCGTGAATTAACAGTAACGAGAGAATATCCTGCTTTGGGTGAAAGGAGCTTTTAAACTAAAAAGACAGGGGCACCTGGGTGGCTCAGTCGGTTTAAGTGTCCGACTTTGGCTC
Organism: Mungos mungo; assembly: GCA_004023785.1. Lineage (NCBI taxonomy): Eukaryota > Metazoa > Chordata > Mammalia > Carnivora > Herpestidae > Mungos > Mungos mungo. The sequence continues at coordinate 3,259 of PISW01008802.1, read as the reverse complement.
AGGTCATGATCTCACAGTTCGTGGGTTCGAGCCCTATATCGGGCTCCGTGCTGACAGCTCAGAGCCTGGACCCTGCTTCGGATTCTGTGTTTCCCTCTGTCTCTGCTCCTCCCCCACTCACGCTCTGTCTTTCACTGTCTCTCAAAAAATAAATAAACATTAAAAAAAAATAAGGAGGAAGACAGGAACAAAGAAACCCTTCTTCCTCCATCATGGAGAAAATTAAGAGCTAAATATTCCGGGAACATTTTAAGGGCCTGGGGAAGGGTTCCAAGCAGGACAGATGACAATGGAGCGGGGACACGGGAGACCCTCACTCGTCCCCAGTTTTGCCTCTGCTAATCCTCGTTCCAAACTCTTCCTCAGTTGCCGATTCCCTTGGCAAATAGTGTGATGCCATGTGTGAGCCTTAGAAAAACCAAGTTTCCGTGGGGCACAAGAAATGACAGAAAATGTTCCCTTGCTTGAGCTCTGTCTGGGCCCGGGTGGCAGATTTAGAGTGGGATTGAGTGCGCAGAGAAACCAGAGTAGGAGGTGGGGGTGGGAGGGTCTCCAGGGAACCGCGACTTATTCTCTGATCTTGCAAAAGGAGCGGATGAAGAATGACAGAAGAGGTCCTCAAAGAACCTTAAAGATTTTATTGGCGTTTGTGCAGACGCTTCTTGCTCTTTCAAAGCACTTGAATTTCTCTGCTCTCATTTAATCTTCTCCCTGTGAGGCTCCTGAACGGTGTCCTGACCTGCGGGTCCACCCTGGGAATTCCGGAGGGCCATGGAAGACCGCAGAAGGGCAGGAGCACCGCACAATTTGGAGACTGCCCCACCCAAAACACATGAAAATGAACCCTGGAGCCCTATTGAGTGTAATTCATGCAGAACCAGCGAGGAGCTGACTGGAGTTCCGATCGATTAGCTGCCTCGTGTTCCATTTGATAGAAGTTTAAATATGTATTTATATTGATTTTTTTTATATTTAGAGTCCCCGTGTTCCCCCTGGTTTCTAACACTACAGTAGGTCCTTCTGAAAGCTTGTCAACCTTAGTCACCTCAGCCCAAGTGCCCTGTGGGTGAAAAGCCCTGGAATGTAACATGCCAGGCAAAGGCAGGCTGCTGAAATCCCCAAAGAATGTCATGGCAGAATGGGAGAAAGTGTGGGACGTATGGTTGCAACATCACACTTTGAAGACTTATTTTAGACAAACAAACACAGCGGGGCAGTTGGTGAAGTGAGTCGAGCTAGGAGGCGGGGCGTCCGTGCGTTGGGTATGATCGTGGGTGCTGGGTGCTCAAATAGCTTCCAACCAACCCCTAGAAGTTCTCCAAAATCCCTTAGAAGATGCACAACTTCCTTCTCCCAAAGGTGAGAAAAAGGTCATCTCCCTTTTGGTTGACAGAGATGTAGAGCGGATTCGATCACCACCACCGCCACCAGCTTTTCGATGTTGAAGGAAAGAGGGGCCAGAAGCTCTCCGTCTCCTGCTCCATCAGTAACTTTGTAACGTTTCTTCACTCAGGTTTCAGATTCCTGCTCCACGTGTGGTGGGTGTGTCGGCTCCCACCGTGGAGCAGGCTTGGCTTTCCCCCAGGACCCTCCAGAAGCCGGCTTGCCGCGTTATTTCTACCATTCATTATTTTTCTTTCGATCCACGTGGCAGGTCTTCCCACCTTTGTAATCCCACCTCCCAGAGAGAGACTCTCACAGAGGCGGATCCGGACCCTGGTGGGGAGAAATTTGCAACATGAACAAAGTGAAACGGAAATGGAAACTTACAGCTCCAGAACCCGGAGTACTTTTGTTCTGTTTTCGCTTTTTAAAAATAATCATTTTTGAGCTGCTTGTGTATCCATGGACTCCAGAGCCAGGCAATGATTCGTGATTTTGATGCTGTCCAAAATGGCATTTATTTTAATTTTTTAATGTCTGTTTATTTTTGAGAGAGAAAGAGAGAGAACGAGTTGGGGGGGGGGGCAGAGAGAGGGAGGGACACGGAATCTGAAGCAGACTCCAGGCTCTGAGCTGTCAGCACAGAGCCCAATGCGAGGTTCAAACCCACGAACTGTGTGAGCATCACCTGAGCCGATGTCGGACACTTAACTGACTAAGCCATCCAGGTGCCCCTAAATGGCATTTATTTTAAAATTTCATGTAAAAAATGTTTATTTATCTATTTTGAGGGAGAGAGAGAGAGAGTGAGAGAGAACACACTCATGTGGGAGGGACTGAGAGAGAGAGAGAGAGAGAGAGAATCGCAAGCTGTCTCCATGCTGTCAGCACAGAGCCCCACATGGGGCTTGACTGTGAGTTCATGACCTGAGCCAAAATCAAGAGTAAGATGCTTAACTCACTAAGCCTCCCAGGCATCCCTAAAATTTCATTTTTACCAGTGTGTTGCTCCTATGTGGAAATGCAATTGATTTTTTAAAAAGTTTTATTTATTTATTTTGAGAGAGAGAGAGACAGTGTAAGCAGGGAAGGAGCAAAGAGAGAGGGAAACAGAGAATCCCAAGCAGACTCCTCACTGACTGACAACAGAGAACCTGATGTGGGGCTCGAACTCATGAACAGTCAGATCATGACCTGAGGCATAGTCAGATGTTCAACCAACTGAACCACCCAGGCGTCCCAAAATACAGTTGATTTTTAAACTGACTTTTTTTCTCATGGTTCCCAATACATTATTAATAGTTAATGCATAGATTCTTCTGAATTTTCTAAGAAATCATATTGTCCATGAAAAATAACAGCTCTATTTTTTCCTTTCCTATCTTTGTAGTTCCTATTTCCTTCTCCTCCTTTATTGAACTGCCTTTGACCCCAGGTTCATTTCTGATAGAAATGGTGCTCCTAGGCAACTTGGTTTTCTCTGCAACTTGCGGGAGAAGCACCCAACATCTCACATTTGAATGTACTGTTTGGTGTGGGTTTTGTACATATTCTCTGTCAGATCCCTCCTTTGTACCATCTGGATCCTTTGCCTCAGATGTCCTGTGCTAGCTGTTGCATCTAGAAGTATCTTTTCATGGACTCTGATCCGATCGTGTCTGCCTCGACAGGACCTTCCTTTGTGCCCAGGCTGTGTGACGCTTCACCCATGCCCAGAGGCTTTCCCTCCGATGCTGACGTGGCAGACAACGGGGGCCCCCACTGGGTGCATCCCAGGGCCATGCTTTGACAGTGGACATGGGGGCTAGTGATCAAATCTCACTCCCCTTCTCCCCTCCTAGACAGATTGTGCTGAGAAACAGATGGCCCCACGGGA
>PISW01008801.1:0-69106 GCA_004023785.1 Mungos mungo | reverse complement strand
ATTTATTTTTTTAACATATGCAATTATTTTCCGTCATTTACAATACAGTAGTTACAATGACACTCCAAACAGAAAAGCAAGGTAAAAAATCAAAACCCCCACTTCTATTTCATGCAATTAGACTTATACAGAAATTAATAGGTTAAGTACCAACTAGTTAATCACCTAATTTCACAGCTATCTGAAGTGGCAGTCGTTACATAGCAGCTTATCTATGATACATTCAAGATACATGATACAATTTATTACTTGCCCATAAGCTACAACACAGCCTGCTTAATACCTTTCCTTAAATTCCACCTCTATACTACAATATACTTAAGGTCCATGCAAAAAAGTAGCTACCTTTTATGTAGGAAATGGATGATTAAGTCTTTGGTGTTGTAAAAGCAACTTCATTTAAACATAACCACCCCCACCACCAAAAAAAGAAGAGGAAAAAAAAAAGGTAACGAAAATAATAAGGGAAAAACCCAAGACACACTTCCTAGGGGAAAAAAAAAACAGCATGTAATTTCTGTCCTTGACAGAATGTATTAAATAAGCAAACACCACCAACAAGCAAAACAAGTACTACAATGTAAAAATATTCCAAAAAAAGAATACCCTCTCACATGCATAAATGAAAGATTGCACACTCACATCTTTTCAAGCTTCAATAGTAAATATTCTGCTACTAGGTATTAAATACTGCATGATTTGCCCAAGCTAAGATGAAACCACATCATGAATCAATAAGAATTTTGCATTTTCTTTCATTATCTACTCAAAGTCATGCCTACTGCACCTCTAAACATTTCATTAAATCCAATTATACAGCAAACACTCCCAAAATAAACTTAGATTGTATTGCAGTTTCACTTAACAGTATATAAAATGCTGTGTTGTGACAGGTATCAACTACCCATTAGATACTGAATCAATTTTTCTTAAGCACTACTAACTGCTTGCTTTTCTTGGAGCTAGATCATTCTGAAAATTTCCTGTTAGACCTATGAGAGCAAACATATGGTATCTGTCCTTCTCTGCCTGACTTATTTCACTTAGCATGACACCCTCAAGGTCCATCCACTTTCCTACAAATGGCCATATTTCATTCCCTCTCATTGCCATGTAGTACTCCATTGTGTATATATACATCTTCTTGATCCACTCATCAGGTGATGGGCATTTAGGCTTTTTCCATGTTTTGGCTATTGTTGACATTGCTGCTATGAACATTGGGGTACATGTGCATTCTGAAAAGTTTTAAGGGGAAATGTTTGGTTTTAAATTTTGTATGCATTCAGCTGGACAAATTTGAAAACACATTGAAAAGGATGTGTCTGAGTCCTATCAATGAACTAACGGTTTCTTGTTTTCAGGCTAGAAGAAATGGAGGAAAAATATCTAATGAGAGAATCAAAACCAGAAGACATACAGATGATTACAGAATTAAAAGCCATGCTTACAGAAAGAGACCAAGTCATAAAGAAACTAATTGTAAGATTTGCAGCGGGGGAGGTGGGGGGTGGAGACAGGTATAAGCATGTTAGTAATCAATAGACTGTGGATTGGCAAAACATGGAAAAGTATTAAGTAATGCCAAATGAAAATTGAAAGTCTAAAATATGTGCATTGTGATTGAAAGTTTATTCAGATGTTGATGAATTAGGATAAATACAACGTGATTTAAAATTTTAAATTTGGTATTATGGTAAGAGTATTGTGCTTCTTTTCAGTATTTTTTAAAGAGCCTTTTTTAGTACATATGTTTAAATATCATTGCCAATGTACAGTTAGTGTGCTACTGAAGTTATATACAATGTACAGTTAGTATGCTACATGAACAATGTGTATATTGTTCATGTAGAATTAGAATTGAATAGGAAAGAAGAGTCACTACATGCAGGCATCATCCTGCACTGTATACTTCCAGTTAGTCAAGTTAATGTACCCTTACCCAAAGAGATACTCCATGGAAGAATTCCATTTTTTTAGGGTTCTAACTAAGAAAGGCTACAAGCTCTCTTGAGAGTCTCTGTGTAAACTGAGGTGTTAGGGTCTCTGACCAGTCCATCAGGGAAGAAAACACAGATTTAACAATAAATAGATTGCCTTCACTGAAGCTATTATTCTTCAAGAATAAGAAATACATAAATGTTTCATAATTCATGAAACATTTAATAGTCTTCTGATCAATAATTATTGTTTTTTACAGTCACTAAAAAATCTTTCAGAGTAAAACTAAAAATAGATTGCTAATCACTCTGTTGGCTCACTCATCTCTTCAACTGAAAACTATGGCATTAGCATGAAAAGAGAGCCTAGAAGCATTTATTTCTGAAGTCCTTTTTCTTTGACAGGACTAGAAGTTCCTGCCAAAAGCAGCAGGTCATAGATCGGGGTTCATGATGGACCCAGGAGCAGACATTGGCAAGATTTCCCAGGCATTGTGAACATGAGCACAGCCCTCATAGATTGCTTTGACTACCTTACATTCCACACATGAAGTTGTTAGCAAATGTATTAAGTGTATTTCATCCATGGTAGAAATAGCTTTTCCAGTTCTTAGTGAGCATATGTCACAGATATGGTTGTATTTTATCCTCACAACAGGATAGGTGTTAGACCTCAAAGAATAAAATAAACAGCAAGCAACACCTAGTGGTGACAGGCTAGGAATCCAGCTAAGGGTTGTTCTACACTCTTTCCACTATACCCTGATTCTGTGGACTCTGAAGCGCATGGGGTGAGCTTAATGATACAAATGGTAGTGGTAACTAAGAAGGGAATGAAGGATCTAGTTCTTAGAGCACAGTCCTGCATTTCACACTCATGTGTTTACTGCCTAAAGTTTGGTTGTTCAGTTGACAGATACTGGTCAAACGAAAGGCAAAGGATTTATCTATATATAGGTCACTTTTTCTCTGATCATTGATTACTACTGCTATATTACAGTTGACCCTTGAATAATGCAAGGGTTAGGGCCACTGAATCCCTGCACAGTTGAAAATCTACATAACTTGATTCCCCCAAAACCAAAGTACTAATGGACTACTGTTGACTGGGAAGCCTTACTGATACCAAAGTCAGTTGACATTTACTTTGTATATGTATTATTACTGTATTCTTGTAATAAAGTAAGCCTGAGAGAAAAATATTGTTATGAAAATCAGTAAAATACATTTACAGACTGTACTATAGTTATTAAAAAAATCATCGTGTAAGTAGATCCACACTATTCAAACCTGTATTATTCAAAAGTCAACCGAACATTGAGGTCTCAGGAGATTAGGCAAGATCAAATATATTTGTAGTACTGAAGAATAATGATGCATCAGTGTCACCTTTATAGAAACAACAAAACCATGCACACAACTCCATGCATATAAGTTAAGCTTGTTCAAACTGCACAGACCACTGTTTGGAATAGAGATAGGACCAAAGAAAACACTGTAATCTGGTCTTGAAGGAAAGAGTTATTGAAGGATAGAGTCGAGTCTCAAAGCATAGGGTATTGAAAGGTTTTGATAACCATCCCACGTGCAGTCCTTAAGACACTGGCAGTCAGATTTAGAAATCTTTGGGGCTCGTGGTTCATGAGTCCGAGCCCCGCATGGGGCTCTGTGCTGAGAGCTCAGAGCCTGCAGCCTGCTTCGGATTCTGTGTCTTCCTCACTCTCTGCCTCTCCCCTGCTCATGCTCTCTCGCTCTCTCTCATAAATAAACATTAAGAAAATTTTTTAAGTCTTTGATGAACAAGATCTATAAATCTTCATTCAGGTTATATATTAAAATTTGAATGAAATGACATTTATACATTACAGTTTTAAATTTTCAATAGAAAATGTCTAAGTGACGTTTATAATTCTTTTGCATAGGAGGATAATAAATTTTATCAGCTGGAATTAGTCAATCGGGAAACTAACTTCAACAAACTGTTTAACTCAAGCCCTTCTGTTGGTGTTATTAATCCATTGGCTAAGGTATGTGCTATAAATGCTATAAAATAGGGATGTAGTTTAAAACTTGTTTTAAAATTCAAATATTTAGAGAAGCATAGGATAAAGCTTCCAAAGAATGTTTTCTTAAATTTAATATTTAGGACTAAAATTTATGAATTCTTTATACATTTTCACTGAAGAAGACTAATATTTTTGTTGAGAATTCATACCCCTTAAAACATTAATATTATAAAACCTTGGCTTCTCCAAAGAAAACTAACTTCTCAGTCTCCTCAAGACAATTTCTTGTCATTTTCTTACTGTTCACTGTTCTCTGTGGGATCCTAACAGTACTCCAGCCCTGCACACCCAGCAGCTCTCCCTAACTTTAAAGCCTAAGGCCTGCCATCTTAATGGACCCGACATGGACATGTATTTTCTTGCCTAGCAGTCTTTGGAAAAAGGCTTTACTTGTCTCAGTCTTTGAACCTCTCGTGACAATTAAAATTGAAGATGGTCCATTTTGATCTTTGTCACTCTCTTAGGACAGATAGAAGAGCCTTGTAGACAAATGAGATGGAGATAGCTAAGTTTTACCCACCTTTTTACCCTAGCTTCCTATGGCTCCACTCATAGTGCTTTGGGTATAGTCAATATAAAATAAATATTTGTTCAGTTGCAAATTTTATCACATATTCTGTAAGCAACCAGGTAAGTGAATAAAACAAATAAGAGTAAAAATGTATATTGGCTTCACAGGAACTTACATATCTTTTGGCAGAAATCATTAGTAGAAATAAAACTAGTTAAAGATAGCTTTTGATTAAGATTTAATTAATTTGCCCATCATGCCTAATTTCTATTAGGCCCTAAGCCAGAAGCTTTTGCTTTCAAAGCTCATAAAACCTTCTCTCCTAAGAACATGGAACTCTATCCTTCCTTCACAAGTTAAAGTGCTCCAAACTTTAAACTTAAACCTTTAACATACAACAACTTAAATGTTTTATGAAACAGAATGACTAAAGTAGGGAGGCCTATTGCTATATCTTCAGAGCCTAAAGTACTGCCTGGCCCCTTGAAGGCTCCCAATAAATAATTGGTGAGTGAATTAATATAGTTAGTCTCAGTTTTTAAGTCCATAATTTGGGGTGAAATAAGCTTTTAATTAGAGAGCAAGATTATAAGACTTGTTGAAACAAGATAAATAATGAGCAAGCAAATCTTTTTAATATATTTTATGGAATTATAGTTTTAGCTACAAAATTACTGTAGAACTTAATGCTTTTATAATAATACCAATAATAGTTTTGATTTCTTCAAATAGAAACCTCCAGTGGGTTTACTTATGCCCTCTGGTGACCAGAACAAGAAAATGCACAAGACACAGCTTCGTTAACTTTTGAATGGCTTCACCTTTCACTAATATTGTGATTCTAGAAGACATTGTTTTTTCCTTTTTTCAGTTATGCTAAAGACTCTTGGTCAGAGACTTCATGGTTCACAGACTATGACAGAAGGCAGTGTAGAGAGTGAGATCATTACTTTGTAAATAAAGGAAAAAGGCCAACTAGGCTGTTTTTAAAAATATTTGAATCTTTTGCAGAAAAATATTTTATAAATTTAGCAGACATTTAACTAGTAAAAGGTGGGAGTATTAAAAATATCTTGCAACATGTGAATTTTTATCCTGCACGGCAAGATGATACTTATTGGTTCTAGAGGTGTGAATAAAATGGAGACTTAAGTTAATGATTTGTAAGCTGATAGGTTTTGATAATCTGTGATTAAAATTAACAGATAGCAGGAGGAATATGAATACCAACTAAAAAAATTATACAAAAAAAGATGGATCGCTTTTGTTTTATAACCTTTAAATGTTTTTAAATCATTATGAGCCAATAATGATATGAGCTATCAATTGGGAAATAAGAGAAAAAATTAAGTCTCATCTCAAGTCAGCTTTAGGTCTTAAGTAGGAACATGGAATATGTTACAAACTACTTTGCCAAGTATCTTTTCACTTCCTCTTTTTTCCAGGCAAGGACTGCCTCCCTTTGACAGAAGGCTAAAAGTTCATGGACCTCTCTTTTAAACTGTTTAACTTTATACCTTCTTCTCCTCATTTTAGCCCAAATTCATTTAACCTTGTGGTATCTGCAAGACCTGCTCCTTCCCCATTTCCTCACAGTATTCTTTACCCTGTGGCGTTCTTTCCATCTTCTCCCCTCCCCATGAACACCAGTCCTCATTCTTTCTGGCCCAGCAGCATGTGTCTGTGAGGATTCCATGTAGATAAAGATCACCTCCAAGGATCCCCAGACCACACTTTGGGTAACACTGGTTCATTGTAACATCCCAATGTAGCATAAAGCTTCCAAAATTTTTCCATACCAAATTTATATCTTCTACTATTTCTATTTTCTCATGTGTCCTTATACAGGGACTATCCTCACTTGTATTATTTTTAATGCAGCAAAAGAAGAAGAATGATAAGTCACCAACAAACAGGTTTGTGAGTGTTCCCAATCTAAGTGCTCTGGAATCTGGTGGAGTGGGCAATGGACATCCTACCCGCCTGGCTCCCATCCCTAATTCTCCAGTCCACGACACTGAGTTCAACAGCAGCAAAGCACTTCCACAGCCAGTGCCACCTAAAGAGCCCAAGACATTTTTGAGGTGAGCCCCGTCTCACCAATGATTTTTTTCTTTTGTTTTTTAACTTGAGAAATTTACCTTCTTACACTGCAGAAATCCACTACTTTAAGAATGGCCTGGGGAAAAAATATTACTGTGAAATCTTTAGAGAACTCCTCCTTGGCTCTTAAGTGTTGTTGTTGGTTTTTTTTAATTTCTTGTCAATTTTTCTATATATGGAAAGAAGTGCTAATGCATATGCTTAGAATTTTAATATTTATGGATAGTTGCTTCATTTTGAGTATTATAGCCAATTTTTCACTAATCATCTTTATTAAAGAACTTTAAATTATTTTTTGTTATATTTTTTCACTTTCTTGTTTACCAGGCTTATTTACAAATATATATGCTTACTGCCAAAATAAAATATATGTAAGCTCTGGGAACTTAATGATATACATAAGCATAAAATAAATTTAAAAAATTTTACCATTGACATTCCAATTTTTAAGTTAACCTCATACTTGATTAAATGTATTCACAAGGAAAATTTGAATGAAACCCAATTGTTTATCCATTAAGTAAAGTCAGAAAGTACTGTTTTTTTCTGTTTACCTTACTTTTTAACGTATTCTACTAAATCTCAGCAATGTCGCTAGTAATAGCCTTACAGGTAGACTTTTTCTAGTGTAAGTGATGACATAGTTAATGACAAATTATTTTAAAGAAAAAATAGCAAGAATGAAAAATAGTCAAATACGTCTTTGACTGTGTCTCCTGCTAAATATTTTGTGTTGCTTATTTTCCCCTGTGCATGGGTGTGTTCAGGTATCAGTAAGATGCATGTGCATGAGCTCAAGGAACATGACTACTGGAGTTCCCATTACACATTGTTGCGTGCCTTGTAATTTCCCCCAAAGACGGTAGGGATTCTTTTATTTTCTCAACTAGCCCAAAGAATCTTTAGTTAGAATTAAGTTTAAATTTGAACTTTGAAGACGGAGGGGAAATTGGCTTCTGAATGGTGCTCCTTTCCCCCTAGAGTATGTGATTATGGAATTATGCAAGTTCAATATAAATATGCATGTAGTAAAAATTCTATACCATGGTTCAGTTACTTTAGTTAGTCATATTTAAAGACACACCTGTAAAAACCAAATGCCTGTGTCAGAGTCTGACATTTTAATTAACTAGAAGAAAAGGTGCTGAAAAAGAGGAATGTTATCTTATTCTTACTTCTGACAATTCCTCCTGAATTTTCTGTATTCAAAGAAGGTGACCTTATTTTTCTCAACTGTATGGACTTTTGGGGTTTTTTGGTAATTTTTTTGTAATTGTTTTGATATGGCTCCTTTTTAACTGACTTCATCTGAGCTGCTGATGCACTCGCACACTCTCATGGAGCGGAGAACCCAGTCTAGTGTAGTGGATTCTACAAAACACATCTATCACAGGGAACCACGTGTGGTCATTACATTGATGTGTTTTTGTGCTTTTCCCTTTGTTTTGCAAAACAGCTTAATACTGGGTTACATGTCTCTCTTTTTTTATGAATTCAGTCCTCCTCAGAGTGAAGCTTCCCCGGTGGCTTCTCCCGACCCCCAGCGCCAGGAATGGTTTGCCCGGTACTTCACGTTCTGAAAGAGTTGTGTTGGCAACAGCTCTGTGTGGACTGTTCCTAAGAGCATGACCTTATACAGACCATTATGTGAGCAGGCTTTCCTATGTCAAACACTGTGGATGAGAAAGTATTTGTCTCTCCAATTTTAAAATACACTATTTCCTGTGATATTTAGTAGAATCATTCTACTATATTATGTGTGTAATTATAACAGTTATTTTTATTTGAGATGGAAGAGTCTTTAACCTTTGTAATTAATGCATAATAAATTTTGTTAGAACAAAAGTGTTTTTCATTTTTTTCTCAAGTTTGTTTTTAAATATTTTTTAATTCTAGGTAAGACATACCCAAAAAATGTTTTCTAAAAAAAGTTTTACTACATAATAATGAAATACCAAATTATTTGACTTCAATAATCATAACAAAATTAGGATAGGTAAATATCTACTAATTTGTTCCATTACCATGTATAACTATAACTAAACTGTGTCCTCTAAATTCACAGACTATAATGAAAACACTTGTGGAAATACAGAACTGCTGACTTATAGTGTATTTTACTATTCTGATAGTTGAGAATCTAGAACTTCTAGTACAGTTAGTATCTATGATTAATATTTATGGCCAAAGGCTATTTGGTAGAGACAGTTCTATCTTAATTTGTCTTAGAAATTAGTTTGTTACTGACACATGGACTCAACTACTAAACAACTGGAGTGCCAAATTTATGTGATTGAGCAATATAGATTTTAGAAAAATCTGGATGAACAAAACAAATACAAATACCTGGTCTATGAATGATTGTAACAACAACAAAGACCAATTTTCTAAATGGTTATTATGTGTCAGACATTGTGCTTAGGGGCAATAGAAAGATTGTGCTATTTAATCTTCACCAAATCTTTAAGGAACAAGCCACTGCATATGAGTTTGCACAGTTCGCATATTCTTTTAAGTTATCCTGGAAAAAAAGTTTATATAAAATACTTGCTCTGAATTTTTTCAACTGAGAATGAATTTTCTAAGAAAAGTGGTTAATGCTTATTTCAGAAAACAAATCTAGTTATAAACACATATTCCTATCCCTAACTTGTATATATCTAATATTTGGAGATTATTTACCAAGGATTTGATGATTAGTACTCATGCAGGTGACTATGCTAGCCACAGACATACGGAGATGATGAGCTAATCACACACTTGCTGAAATAGTCAAGAACCAAACCTTTTCCTTTTTAAGCAATTTCAGAAGGCACACAAATAAGATTTATGGAGTGTATCATGAGGACAGAGAGGAGAAAGTGACTGATTCTTCCTAAACGGTGACAGGGAAAGCTTGACATGGAAATGGTACCCAACTGTAATAGTGAAAGAGGAGTAAGAATTAACCAGACCAGGGGCAGGACTGTTTTACACACAAACTAGAAAAAGTGTTAAGAAAGAACAGGCCAGCTACATCCAGAGAATTAAGTGCAATCCTATGGGTCCAATGTGTAAGAGCTAGAGAACATGGCATAAGAGAGCAACCATTCCCTTGAGCATCTAGCCTTTATTAGAATTCAACATTCTTAATTAACAACTCAGATGAAAAACACAAGCATACAACTAGTAAAGGCTAAAACCTGTGCTCTTTCCATTAGGCTGCAAAAGGCCTGAAATGCTTAGTAAGGAATTCAACTTGATCCTCAACAATTTTGAGCATGTAATAAATAGCATGATTAGATTTAGAATTTATAAATTGCCATACTGGCTGGAAAAAAAAAGCCTACCTATATGTTGCCTACAAGAAACTCACATTAGACCTAAAGAAAACAATGAAAGTGAAAGGATGGAAAAAGAAAAGATATCCCATATAAATGCAAACAAAAAAAGTGTAGCAATACATGTATCACTTGATCTTAGCCAAAAGACTGAGAAGCGATAGCAATACATATATCAAACAATAGACTTTAAAACAACATCTGTAACAAGAGATTAAAAAAAGGACATTACATAATGATAAAGCAATCAATCCAACAAAACATAAAACAATTGTAAATATCTAAGCACCCAACATTGGAGCCCTTAATCCATAAGGCAAATATTAACAGACAAAGGGATAAATTGATACTACCGCATGGAAATTTAACACCCACTTGTGTCAATGGGTATATCATCCAAGCCAAAAATTAGTACGGAAACAGTGTCTTTAAATGACACATTAGATTAGATAGACTCAACAAATATATACAGTACATTCCATCCCAAAACATCAGAACACACATTCTTTTCAAGTGCACATGGAACATTCTCCAGGACAGATTACATGTTAGGCCGCAAAAAAATCTCAGCAAGTTTAAGATTAGAATCATATCATGCATCTCTTCTGGCCACAACAGTATGGAACTAGAAGTTAATCACAAGAAAAAAAAAAAAAAAACAACCTAGAAATAAAAAACCCCAAACACATGGATGCTAAATAACATGTTACTAAACAAAAGACCAAAAAAAAAAAAATACATGGAGACAAATGAAAATGAAAACGCAATGGTCCAAAATCTTTGGGATGTATCAAAAGCAGTTCCAAGATGGAAATTTAGAGCAATACAGGCTTAACTGAAGAAACAAAAAAAGTCTCAATGTCACCTTACACCTAAAGGAACTAGAAAAAGAACAAAGGCAAAGGTTAATAGAAGTAAGGAAATAATAAAAATCACAGCAGAAATAAATGAAACACACACACACACACACACAGAAGAGACCAATGAAATCAAATTATAACCCAGTAGTCACATTCATCAAGAGAAAAGACACAAATCCAGTAAAAAAAGGAAAAAGAACACTACAGAAATACAAAGAATTGTGAGAAAATAATGTGAAAAATTCTTTGCCAACAAATTAGATAACTTAGAAATGGATTAATTCTAGAGTCATATAGCCTTTCAGAACTGAACCAGAAAAAGAAACAGACCAATTACTAGTAACAAAACTCAGTAATCAGAAAATCCCAACAAATAAAAATCCAGCATTAGCTTCACAAGTGAATTCTACCAAACATTTAAAGAAGAGTTAATACCTATTCTCCTCAAACTATTCAAATGAAAGAAAGAGAAAGAAAGAAGGAAAAAGAAGCAATGCCCCCTGAGATCAGGAATAGGACAGGGGTGTCCACTCTCACCACTGTTGTTTAGCATAGTGCTTGAAGTCCTAGCATCAGCAATCAGACAACAAAAGGAAATAAAAGGCATCAGAATTGGCAAAGAAGAAGTCAAACTTTCACTTTTCGCAGATGACATGATACTCTACATGGAAAACCTGATTAACTCCACCAGAAGACTTCTAGAACTGATCAATGAATTCAGTAAAGTTGCAGGGTACAAATCAATGTACAGAAATCAGTTGCATTTCTATACACCAATAATGAAGCAATGGAAAGAGAAATCAAGAAACTGATCCCATTCACAATTGCACAAAAAACCATAAAATACCTAGGAATAAACCTAACCAAGGACGTAAAAGACCTATACGATGAAAACTACAGAACACTTATGAAAGAAATTGAAGAAGACACCAAGAAATGGAAAAACATTCCCTGTTCATGGATTGGAAGAATAAACATTGTGAAAATGTCATTACTACCCAAAGCAATCTACACATTCAATGCAATCACCATCAAAATTGCACCAACATTCTTCTCAAAGCTATAACAAACTATCCTAAAATTCATATGGAACCACAAAAAAACCCCAAATAGCCAAAGTAATATCGAAGAAGAAAACCAGAATGGGAGGCATCACAATCCCAGACTTTAGCCTCTACTACAAAGTTGTCATCATCAAGACAGTATGGTATTGGCACAAAAACAGACACAAAGACCAATAGAATAGAATAGAGAACCCAGAACTGGGCCCACAAATGTACGGCCAATTAATCTTTGACAAAGCAGGAAAGAATATCCAATGGAAAAAAAGAGACCCTCTTTAGCAGGTGGTGCTGGGAGAGAATGAAACTAGACCACTCTCTTACACAATACACAAAAATAAACTCAAAATGGCTGAAGGACCTGAATGTGAGACAGGAAATCATCAAAACCCTTGAGGAGAAAGCAGGAAATCGCCTCCCTGACCTCAATCGCAGCAATTTCCTACTCGATACATCTCCAAAGGCCAGGGAATCAAGAGCAGCAATGAACTATTGGGACCTCATCAAGATAAAAAGCTTCTGCACTGCAAAGGAAACAATCAAGAAAACTAATAGGCAACCAATGGAATGGGAAAAGATAGTTGTGAATGACATATCAGATAAGTGGACAGTATCCAAAATCTATAAGGAACTCACTAAACTTCACACCTGCAAAACAAAAAATCCAGTGAAGAAATGGGCAGAAGACACGAATAGATACTTCTCCAAAGAGGACATCCAGATGGCCAACAGACACATGAAATGATGCTCAGTGTCACTCATCCTCAGGGAAATACAAATCAAAACCACACTGAGATACCACCTCATGCTAAAATGAAGAAAGTGGCTAAAATGAACAAATTAGGAGACTATAGATGCTGGTGAAGATGTGGAGAAACAAGCACCCTCTTACACTGTTGGTGTGAATGTAAAGTGGCACAGCCACTCTGTGCTGGAGTCCAGTTCCAGCAGGTCCAGGGGCTCCTGAAGGATAGACCATGTTGGTGAGAGACAGTGAGCGAGCCTCAAGTTTCTTCCTGATCACCAGTCAGATATCTCTGCTCTGATTCTCTAGCTTTATTTATGGTGAAAGGTCCAAGGAGCAGAAAGAGCAGTAAAAGGTTTCTCATAAATAATTTTTATAATTTTCCAGGACATGGATTCTGCTGAAATTACAATCCTAGTAGTAACGGTTGTCATAAAAAAAACTTAGCTACAGGTACTGGTGCTATTATATGGGAAGGGCAGGTAATTTTTTACAAAACCTCTGGTATAGCCCTAAGGAAGCTACCTTTAACCAAGAGGCAAACAGTATATTTTAGCAAAGGTCAGTTTTTTATGCGTAAAGGTCATTAGGCTGTTTATGACTCTAAGAGAAAGTTCCCAGAAAAACAGGATTCCCAGGAAACATAATGCCTGCTCTCACAGTCCCAAAGATGATTGATACATTTTACTGCAGTAGTGACTTTTGCTATGGCATCTAGGCCTAGAAAGTAGTGAGTTTTCAGTTAATTGCTCAGCTGGGAGGAGAATTATACATTGCTTGCCTTAGTCCCATTAGGGTGTATCTAGTTTACTCATCTTTTCCATGACCAGGCGCAATCAAACCTCAGGGTCAGGGCAGGGGGACAGGCTGCCCCTGACACTAATCAGCAAAGCATTCCAAAGTTTGGTGCCCAAGGAGAAATGATAGTTACAAGAGGGTGGATTTTGGTCACTGTCTGGGGGCAAGAGACGTGCAAACTTGCCATACTCTCACCAGGAATTTTCACTCCACTGGTAAGTTCAGACAGCTCCCTACAGATCTGGAAAACAGTGTGGAGGTTCCTCAAAAAATTAACAATAGCACTCCCCTATGATCCCACAGTAGCACTGCTAGGGATTTACCCAAGGGATACAGAAGCCCTGATGCATAGGGGCACATGTACCCCAATGTTCATAGCAGCACTGTCAACAATAGCCAAATCATGGAAAGAGCCTAAATGTCCATCAACTGACGAATGAATCAAGAAGATATGGTTTATATATACAATGGAATACCACATGGCAATGAGAAAGAATGAAATCTGGCCATTTGTAGCAACGTGGATGGAACTCGAAGGTATTATGCTAGGTGAGTAAGTCAGGCAGAGAAAGATACCATATGTTTTTACTCATATGTAGAACAGCAGAAACTTAACAGAGGACTATATGGGAAGGGAAGGAAAAAAATAGTTAAGGAAAGGGAGGGAGGCAAATCATAAGAGACTCTTAAATACTGAGAAGAGAGGGTTGATGGGGGGTGGGATGGGGGAAATGAGTGATGGGCATGGAGGAGGGCACTTGTTAGATGAGCATTGGGTGTTATATAGAAACTAACTTGGCAATAAACTATTATAAATAAGTAAGTAAGTAAGTTAAGTAAGTAAATAAGCCTGTCCTGGAAGAGAGACAGATGGTCATAGAAGAGGAGGACCCTAGGCTCACCTCATCCCACAAATACAAGTAGAAAACTATCAAATCACCCTAAATACCTCAGAAATTAACCTGAATACTGACAGAACAAACTCCACAAGTAAAGGTAGATAAGAGGTCATAATCGTAGAAGGTAGAAAGTGCAGAGTTGGGATTTGGGAGAGAAATGGATAATGGCCACTTCAGCGGGGAAGGAGCACAGTCCCAGAGAAGGGAGTCTAGTCTAACATCCAGGGGATCACATGGGAAAACAACTCCCCATAGCAATTAGCTTGGAAAGTTGAGAGGGAACAAATTTCATGATTTTTGGCAATGGTGGGGCTTAAAGCCTGAAGTTCTAAAGGTCACTGGGCTCAGCTTAGACAGAGGCACTGGGTCTGTTCTTAAAGAGAAGGCAGGTCAAACTATCCACAGATGGCTTCCATACAGCATGTAAAGAGTGGATCTGAAGAGTGCCTGTGGCACACAGTGGGGCGGTCACTTGCTCATCTTGGAGTGCATTCCAGAGAGGCAACATCCAGAAAAACCCCTCCAGGAACAAAGGAACTGGCCAGTGCCATTTCCCTCCCTAGTCTCTCACAGGGTCGGCACAGGGTCACCTGCAGGAACCAGCACCGCACAGACACTCATCACCTAACATGCTTACACCAAGACCTGCCCCACCACACTCTGGTGGAACTTTCCTTCCCAGTCATGCTTGCTCAATCCCAGCACCACATGCCCCTTCCCGAAGAAGACCAGCACAACCCTTCCCCCCATACCACATCTCCTGATTCCAGAGTTTTGTGGAGCCTTGGTTCTGGCAGCAGTGACAACAGGTCTTATCTCACAAGAGACCAGAGAATACCTAGTTAAAATGTGCCACATTTCAGGCCAGAGACCAAACACTACCCACAATAGACAAAGAGAGCCTCTGCAGACGACTGGTCTGAAGGACAAAACTGCCAGGAGAAAACAACAGAGCACATGTAGCATACATCAGAGACATTCCCAGAAGGGTAAAGTCCTGGGGAAAAGGGGACACTGTACTACAGAGCACTACAGGACTCCTCCATAAAGCATTACCCTCCACAACAAGTGATGTAGCTGACTTTGTTCACACAGAGAAACAGGCACAGAGACTTAGACAAAATGAGGAGACAGAGAAATTTGTCCCAAATGAAAGAACAGGACAAGAGCATGGCTGGAGATCTAAGTGAAATAGATATACGTAACATACCTGATGGAGTATTTAAAGCACTAATTATAAGGATATCCACTGAGCTTGAGAAAAGAATGGAAGATATGAGACACTTAACACAGATTAAAAAAAAAAAACAAACTAGAGATATAAAGTGTAATAAATGAGATTAGAAATACTCTTATGCAATGAACATCAGGATATAAGAAGCAGAGGAATGACTTAATGACCTAGAAGACAGAATAATGGAAGGTAATCAAGCTGAACAAGAGAGAAAAAAAAAATTATGCAAAATGAGAACAGACTTAGGGAACTCAGTGACTTCATCAAATGTAGTAATATTCATATTATAGGAGTTCCAGTAGAAGAGAGAAAAAAGAGGACAGAAAATTTATTTGAAGAAATAATACCTGAAAACTTCCCTAATCTGGGGAAGGAAACCGATATCCAGATGCAGAAGGCACAGAGAACCCCAACAAAATCAACAAAAGAAGATCCACACTAAGGCATATTGTAATTAAAATGGCAAAATATAGTGACAAATAATTTAAGAGCAGGAACACAAAAGAAGACAGAAACATACAAAGGAAACCCCATAAGGCTATCAGGGAATTTTTCAGCAGAAACTTTCCAAGCCAGAGTCAGAGGAATGATACATTCAAAGTACTTAATAGGAAAAATCTGTGGCCAAGAATGCTCTATCCAGCAGGCTAACGTTCAGCATAGAAGAAGAGATAATGACCACCAAACCAGCCCTATAAGATATATTAAAGGGAACTCTTTGAATGGAAAGGAGAGTCCAAAAGTGAGAACGTGAATGTAGGAGAAACACAAAAGCAGTAAAAATGAATATTTCTATTAAATCAGTTAAGGAACTCACAAAATAAAAGGATGTAAAATAGGACACCATATGCCTAAAACATGGGAAGGAAAGGAGTAAAGAACGAGTTCAAACTTATATGACCATCAATTTAATATAGACTACTATGTGCAGAAGATGTTATATATAAACCTCATGGTAACCACAAATCAAAAATCTTTAATAAATATGCAAAGAAAAAAGAGAAAGAAATCCAAATACATCACTAAAGAAAACCAAAAAACCATGAAAGAAAGACAAGATCAGAGAAAATCTTCAGAAACAATCACAAAACAAGTAACAAAATTGCAATAAATCAATAATTACTTTGAATGTAAATGGACCAAATGCTACAAACAAAAGACACACAGTGACAGAATGGATTAAAAAAAAAAAAAAGACCCATCTACATGCTGTCCACAAGAGATTAATTTTAGAACTAAAGACACCTGCAGATTGAAAGTGAGAAGATGGAGAAATATATATCATACAAATGGAAGTCAAAAGAAAGCCAGGGCAGCAATACTTATACCAGACAAACTAGACTTTAAAACATAGTCTATAACAAAAGACAAAGAAGGATGATATATAATAATAAAAGGGACAATAAAACAAGAAGAAATGACAATTGCAAATATTTATGCATCCAACATTAGAGCACCCAAACATATAAAGCAGTTAATAATAAATGTAAAGGAACTAATTGATAATAAAACAATAATAGTAGGGTACTTTAGTATCCTGATAACATCAATGGACAGGGTATCTAATCAAAAAATCAACAAGGAAACAGTGGTTTTCAATGACACACTAGAAAATGGATTTAACAGATATATTCAGAACATTCCATCCTAAAGCAGCAGAACACACATTCTTTTCAAGTGTAAATGGAATATCCCCCAGAACAGATGTTAGTCCACAAAACAAGCCTCAACAAATATAAGAAGATCAAAGTCATACCATGCACCTTTTTTGACCACAATGCTATGAAACTAGAAGTCAACCACAAAAAAAAAAAAAAAAAAAATGGAAAGACCACAAATACATGAAAGTTAAATAACATGGTACTACACAAGAAGTCAACCAAAAAATCAAAGAGGAAATTAAAAAGTACATGAAAATAAGTGCAAATGAAAACACAATGTTTCAAAATGTTTGTGATGTAACAAAAGCGGTTCTAAGATGGAAGATTTTAAAGATACAGTCTACCTCAAGAAGTAAGAAAAATCTCAAACCTAACCTTACACCTAAAGAAGCTAGAAAAAAAAAAACACCCCTACAACAAACAAAATCTAATACCGGCAGAAGGAATAAAGATTAGAGCAGAAATAAATGTTAGAAACCAAAAACAAACAAAAACTAAAACAAACTAAAACAAAAAACACAATAGAACAGATCAATGAAACCTGGAGCTGATTCCTTGAAATCAATAAAATTGATAAATTTCTAGCTACTAGCTACACGTATTAAGAAAAAAAAGAAAGGGCTTAAAAAAATAAAATCACAAATGAGAAATAAGAGCCAACACCATAGAAATACAAACACTTAGAATACTATAAAAAAAAAACACCTGTATGCCAATAAATTGGACAACCTAAAAGAAATGGATAAATTCCTAGAAACATATAAGCTATCAAAACTGACATAGGAAAAAATTTAAAAATTGAACAGACTGACAACCAGCAAAGAAACTGCATCAGTATTCAAATGAATTCTACCAAATTTTTAAAGGAAAGTTAATATCTATTCTTTCCAAACTATTCTAAAAAATTGGAACTGAGGGTTGAAGGGGAAGGAGGAGGGGAGGGAAAGAGGTGGTGGTGATGGAGGAGGGCACCTGTGCGTAAGAGCACTGGGTGTTGTATGGAAACCAATTTGACAATAAACTATTAAAAAATAAATAATAAAAAATTGAAGAGGAAGGAAAACTTCCAAATTCATTCTATGAGGACAGCATTACTCTGATACCAAAACCAGATAAAGACACCACTAAAAAAAAGAGAACTACAGGCCAATTATCTCTGATGGACATAGATGTGAAAATCCTCAACAAAATACTAGCAAACCAAATCCATCAATACACTAAAAATATCATTCACCATAATCATACACTTATTTCTGAATTGCAAGAGTGCTTCAATCTTCACAACTTTTATATCACATCAATAAGGGAAAGGACAGGAACCATATGATCATTGCACAATAGATGCAGAAAAAACATTTGACAAGGTACAACATCCGTTCATGACAAAATTCCTCAACAAAGTAGATTTAGAGAGAACATATCTCAACATAACAAAGACCATTTATGGAAAAACCCACAACTAACATCAGTCTCAATGGGAAAAACAGCCTTTCCTGTAAGGTCAGGAACAAGACAAGGACGTCCACTCTCATCACTTTTATTCAGCATAGTACTGCAAGGCCTAGCCCCAGGAGTCAGACAACTACAAGAAATAAAAGGCATCCAAATCAGTAAGGAAGAAGTAAAACTTTCATTATTTGCAGATGACACAATACTTTATACAGAAAACCCAAAAGACTGCACCAAGAAACTCCTAGAACTGATACATTCAGTAAGGTCACAGAATACAAAATCAATCTACAGAAATCTGTTGCATTTCTATACACCGGTAATGAAGCAACAGAAAGTGAAATTAGGAAAACAATCCCATTTACAACTACACCAAAACTAGTAAGATACTTAAGAATAACCTAACCAAACAGGCGAAAGAACTATACTCTGAAAACTCTAAAACACTGATGAAAAAATTGAAGATGACAAAAGAAATGGAAAAACATTCCATGCTCATGGACTGGAAGAACAAATATTCTTAAAGTGTCTATACTACCCAAAGCAATCTACACATTTAATGTAATCTCTATCAAAATACCCAATAGCATTTTTCACAGCAAACAATCCTAACATTCATACGGAATTACAAATGACCCCAAATCACCAGAGCAATCTTGAAAAAGCAAAGCAAAGCTGGAGGCATCACAATTCCAGACTTCAAATTATATAACATTGTAGTAATCAAAACACTATGGCACTGGCACAAAAATAGACACATAGATCAATAGAACAGAATATAAAATCCAGAAACAAATCCACATTTATATGGTTAGTTAATCTTTGACAAAGCAGAAAAGAATATAAATGGAAAAAATCTCTTCAACAACTGAGAAAACTGGGCCACTTTCTTACACCATACACCAAATATATTCAAAATGGATAAAAGACCTAAACATGAGACTTGAAACCATAAAAATCCTAGGAAAGGGCACAGGTAGTAATTTCTCTGACATCAGCCATAGCAACTTTTTTTCTAAATAGGTCCCATGAGACAACGAGGACAGTGGAAGGAATCAATCAACAAACCTAAAAGGCAACCTACTGTATGGGAAAAGATATGTGCAAATGACTTATCCAAAAAAGGGTTACTATCCAAAATGTATAAAGAACATGTACAACTCAACACCCAAAAAACAAATAATCTGATTAAAAAACAGGCAGAGGAGCCTGGCTGGCTCAATCAGAAAAGTGAGTGACTTGACCCTGGGGTTGTTGAGTTGAAGCCCCACCTTGGGTGTAGAGAGACAGACAGACACAGAGACAGACACACACACACACACACACTTTTTAAAAAAACTGGGCAGAAGACATGAATCGACATTTATCCAAAAGAGAAAGCACAGATGGCCAACAGACACATGAAAAGATGCTCAACATCACTCATCAACAGGGAAATGCAAATCAAAACTCCAATGAGAGACCACCCCATACCTGTCAGAATGGCCAAAATCAACAATACAAGAAACAACATCCTTTGGTAAGGATGTGGAGAAAAAAGAACCCTCTTGCACTGCTGGTGGGAATGCAAACTGGTGTATCTACTATGGAAAAAAGTATGGAGGCTCTTCAAAAATTGAAAATAGAACTACCTTACATTTTAGCAATCACACTACTGGATATTTACCCATCACACTAATTCAAAAGGATACTTGCACCCCTATGTTTGTTGCATTATTTACAGTAGCCAAAATATGGAAGCAGCCCAAGTGTCCATCAATTGATGAATGGATAAAGAAGATGTGATACACACACACACACACAAATACACACACAATGGAATATTATTCAGTAATTAAAAAGAATGAAATTCTGCCATTTACAATGACATGGATGTACCTAAAGGGTATAATAGTAAGTAAAATAAAGGAAAAAAAAAAACAAATCTCATAGGATCTCATTAATATGTGGAATTTAAGAAACAAAATGAGGGGCACCTGGGTGGCTCAGTCGGTTAAACGTCTGGCTTTAGCTCAGGTCATGATCTCATGGTTCGTGGGTTCAAGCCCAGCGTCGGGCTCTGTGCTGACAGCTAGCTCAGAGCCTGGAGCCTGCTTCGGATTCTGTGTCTTATATTTCTCTCTCTGACCCTCCCCTGCTCACACTCTCTGTCTCTCTCAAAAATAAATAAAACATTAAAAGAAAAAGAAACAAAATGAGCAAAGCAGAAAAAGGAGAGGAAGGAAGAGAGGGAAAGGGAGGCAGGGAGGGAGAGAGGGAAACCAAGAAACAGACTCTTAACTATTGAAGCAAGCTGATGGTTACAAGAAGGGAGGAGGTTGAGGGGATGGGTGAACTATGTGACGACAATGAAGAATACACTTCTCAGGGGCACCTGAGTGGTTCAGTCAGTTTAAGCATCTGTTGATTTCAGCTCAGGTGATGATCTCATGGTCATGACATCAAGCCCTGCATCAGGCTCACTGCTGAGCATGGAGCCTACTTGGGATTCTCTCTCTACCTCTCTCTTCCCTTTTCCCCCACCCCTCAAAGTAAATAACCATTTCAAAAAAAGAATACACTTATCATGATGAACACCTAGCAATGTACAGAACTGTTTAATCAATATACTGTACAGCTAAAACTAATTCAACACTGTATGTTAGTTAACAGGAATTAAAAACTTTAAAAAATAGAGTCCTTTTCTTTTCTGACAAGACAGCTAGAATCTATTAGGCGTCTAGATTGAGTTCACAGAGCACAAAACAACAAACAAGAAACATTCAGTCTCCATCATGTGAAAAGAGGTCTTGTGAAGCTTGTGAACTAGTCTTACTATAAAAACTTAAAATTAAAAGTCACAAGTAAATTATTAAAAATATTACAAAGACAGCAATGTTTCCATCATTAACTGCACATATACAATGTGTCGAGGACTGTTCTAGGACTAAGAATATACCAGTGGGGGTGGAAGGAGGTGTGCTCCACAGAGCTTGTATTCTTGTGGGAGTGTATGTGCATATTTGTAAAAATGTTATACACATGTATATATATAAAAATAAGGAGGAAGCATTAATGTATATTGTCAGATGGGAGTGATAAGTTCCATGGAGCCAAATAAGGGAGGGTAGAAAGGTGTGAAATAGGCCATGGGGAAGCGAACCCTTCCAGGCTGGAGAAACAGAAAATGCGAAGGGCTAAGGCAGAAGAGAACCAGGAATGTCTGAAGAAGAGCACTGCTGCTGTGCTGGAGCGAGCACAGGAAGAGAACGGTAGGATATGTGATAAATTAACGAATGTTTTGAAAGCTTAAAAAGGTATTTAAAGACTAAAGCAGGAGCACCTGGGTGGCTCAGTGGGTCAAGTGTCCGATTCTTGGTTTTCGCTCAGGTAATGATCTCACAATTTTGTGAGTTCAAGCCCTGGGTTGGGCTCTCTGCTGACAGCATGGAGCCCACTTGGGATTCTCTTCTCTCTCCCTGTCTCTCTGCCCCTCCCACCCTTTCATTTTCTCCCTCTCTCTCTCAAAATAAATAAACTTAATTATAAAAGACAAAAGCAAAGCTACATAAAGAAATATTTTAGTGATAGGACAAAAATTCAATACAACATTCAATCTCTACTATGTGAAAGAGTATTTTAAGAACTTTGAAACTAACAGAAATTCCTGCTCACATTTTAGCAGAATGTAAATTATTAGATAAAAGACAAGAAGATACAAAATAGAACAAAACCATAAAGAACTACTGTAATGTAGTAAAATAATTTCCAACTATACAACTAGAAATTTGTCAACCTAAAACCAAGTAAAGGATTTAAAAACACATAATTAACAATATGTAGGATCAAGTGGTAAAAGAATATGTTAAATAGAGACATGATAGAAAAATTTTAAAAGACCCAATTTCAACCTTTGGAGACAAAAACTACAATGACTGAGATATAAAATAAATGGATAAAGATTAGCAGATTAGTGAACTTGCAGACATAGAAATAGAAACTTTGCAAAATTAAAGAGAGTCCAAAAATTTAACAGAATTCTCAATGAGCTCTGTAGAACAATGTCAAATAGGATAAAAGGTATGTATAGTTATTTATTCCCAGAGGACAGAGGTATAGGTGGCAGAAAAAAATAGTAGATGAAATAAAAGCCAAAATATTCTCCAAACTTGATGAAAACTATAAACCCACAAATCCAAGAAACTCAACAAATCCAAGGCACAAAGAATATGAAGAAAAATACATCAAGGAAAATCATAAACTGCTCAAACAGGTGATAAGGAGAAATTTTTCAAAGGAGCCAGGAAGAAGGGTGTTATTTACTTACATTTGCAAAGTTTATTTATTTGAGTGAGAGAGAAAATGTGCTTGCACACAAGCAAGAGAGGGACAGAGAGAGAGGGAAACAGAGAATCCAAAGTGGGCTCCGTGCTGATGGCAGAAAGCCCAATGTGAGGCTTGAACTCAAAAACTGCGAGATCATAACCTAAGCCAAAATCAGACACTTAACCAACTGAGCCACCCAGCCACCCTAAGAAGGCTGCCATTTATAAACAAACTAAAATAAGGATGACAACAGATCTCTCGCTGGAAACAGTGCCAGACAAAGGACAGTACAGCAAGGTCTACTGAAAAACAGTAACAATATCAGTTAATCTACAATTTTATGCCCAGTAAAACTGTCTTTCAAAAATATAGGTTATATGTAACAAAACTGTGGTAATCAAAAAAACATGGTGCTGGCACAAAAACAGACACATAGGGGCGCCTGGATGGCTCAGTCAGTTAAGTGCCTGACTCCTGATTTTGGCTCAGGTCATGATCTCACAGTTTGTGAGATCAAGCCCTGCAATGGACTCTGTGGCTCACAGGGTGGAGGTTGCTTGGGATTCTTTCTGTCCCTATCTTTCTGCCCCTCTCTTGCATGCTCTGTCTCAAAATGAATAAACTTAAAAAAAAAAAAAAGACACATAGATCAATAAAACAGAATAGAGAACCCAGAAATGAAACCATGCTTATACGGTCAAGTAATCTATGACAACGGAGGCAAATACACACTGGGGAAAAGCTAGTCTTTTCAAATAAATGGTATTGGGACAACTGGACGGCTGTATGTAAAAGAAGGAAACTAGAACACCTTTTCACACCATACATAAAAGTAGACTCAGAATGGATTACACACATAAATGTGAGACCTGAAACCATAAAACCCCTGAAAGAAAAATGTAAGTGGTAACTTCTTTGACATCAGCTTTAGCAACTTTTTCTAGACATATCTTCTGAGGCAAGGGAAACAATACCAAAAACAAACTATTGGAACTACACCAAAATAAAAAACTTTCACACACAGAAGGAAACCATCAACAAAATGAAAAAGCAACCTACTGAATGGAAAAAGATATTTGCAAGTGATATGTCTGACGGGAGGTTAACATCTAAAATTTATATAGTACTTATACAACGCAATACCAATAAAACGAAATAGTCTGATTAAAAATAGGCAGAGGACCCAAATAGACAGTTTTCCAAAAACAACATATAGGTGGCCAAAAGAGATATGAAAATAAGCTCAAAAATCACTAATCATCAGGGAAATACAAATCAATGAGGTATCACCTTACACCTGTCAGAATAGCTAGACTCAGAAACAAAAGACATAAATGTTGGCAAAGATGTGAAGAAAAAGTAACCCTTAAGCGCTGGTCATAGTAATGTAAATGGATGCACCACTATGGAAAACAGTATGGAGGTTCCTCAAAAAATTAAAAATAGTACTACCCTATGATCCAGGAATTCCACTACTGGGTATTTACCCCCCCAAAACAAAAACACGAATTCAAAAAGATATATGCCCATATGTGTTTACTGCAGCATTATTTACAATAGCCAAGATACAGAAGCAAGCTGAGTGTCTACTGGTAGACAAATGAATAAAGATGTGTGTATATGTATGTGTGTGTGTGGGTGTGGGTGTACTGCAACAATATGGACAGGCCTAGATGATATTATGCAAAGTGAAATATGTCACAGAAAGACAAATACCATGTGATTTCACTTATGTGTGGAATATGAAAAACAAATGATTAAACGAACAAAAATCAGAAGCAGATCTGTAAATACAGAGAACTGATGGTTGCCAGAGGGGAGGGGAGCGGGAAGGATGAACCAAATCGATGAAGGAGAGTGGGAGACACAGGCTTCCTCTTATGGACTGAATAAGTCATAGAACAAGAAGTATGATATAGGGAATAGTCAATGGTACTGTAATAGCATTGTCTGTACTTGTGGTGAACATAGCATAATATACAATCTAGTCAAATCACTATGTTTTACACGTGAAATTTAGCATTGTGTGTCAACTACAATTTAAAAAAATATGTTTGTTATACCTAGATATCAAATCATTATGTTGTATACCTGAAACTAATATAACACTATATATCAACTATATCTCAATAAGAAAAAATATATACATGACATTTTCAGACACACAAAAGCTGTATGCATTCATCACCAAAAGACCTGTACTAGAAGAAATATCAATGGCAATTAGACAAAAGAAAATTACATTAAAAAATACGTGTATACTGAAGCCACCAAAGGTGAGATATACAGAAAATATTCGAAGAAATAATGGAAGAACACTGGAAATGATAACTACACGAGTAAATATATATGATTATTTTCTTGTTTGTTATTTAACTCTCTCTAAAAGATAATTGAGACCTTCAGTTTCTGGTCAGCATTTAAGAAGCCTGAAAGCTGCCACTACATCTTATAAAGTAAAAACCTGAAAAGCTAAATCAATAACTCTTCTTAGATCCATTAAAAAACAAAAGTGAGATCACAGAGCTAACTACTGCCCCCCTAACTGAAGAAACAACAGGCTAATACAGAGAATCACAACTTACCAGAACATAAACTGAGTTGAAAACCCCCACAAGAATGGATGCCAGGGTAGGTAAACTTGAATTGTAATTGATGAATTACTGGAGGCTTAGTGTGGGCAAGTCCAAAGAGATAAAAACTTCAGAGGGGCCTACTCACATTTCTGAGAGTTCTATGTCTAAGAGTTCATGAGGTTTTCATAGTGAATATTGGAGAAAAATCCCTTGTTCTTCCAACAGGGTTTGGGAAAAGGGAACCATTTTGAAACACACGAGAGCATTCTGTTTTCTTAAAAAGTTCTGTCCTAGGTGAAACTACTTAACCAGAGCCTAACCTGTTGGGGATTATCAGAGCCTAATTGGCCTGGGGGAAGAGAAACATTCAACTCCAACTGGCTCTAGCCTTTCAGAGGAAGAAAAGGAAATACACAACTCTAGCCCACTGTAACCATGCTCTCCCACCTACAGGAGGTGGGGACTGAGAACAAGTGAAGTTCACAGTCCAGAGGCAAAAGCTAACTAGAGCAGAGACCTAATTATAGGACTAACAACACTTCCCCTCCCCCACACCTTACCACCACATCACTAAAGGCCCATTTACTGCAAAATTTACCCAGAACATTGTGTCCATCTTTCAACAAAAAATTAGAAAATATACTAAAAGAAAAAACACAGAGTTTGAAAAAAACAGAGCAAGCATTAAAACCAGACTCAGATATGGCAGTAATGTTGGAATTATCACAGTGGGAATTTAAATAACTATCATTGGGGCACCTGGGTGGCTCAGTCATTAAGAATCTGTCTTTAGCTCAGATCATGATCTCACAGTTTGTGAGCTCGAGCCCTGCTTCAGGTGAACACGAACTCCACTTCTGATAAAAACACAAGCCCCAGATGAGCCCCACTTCTCTCTCTCTCAAAAATAATTTAGAATAAATAAAAAACTATGATTAATATCCTAAGGACTCTGATGGATAGATAGTATACAAGAATATATAGGAAACGTACACAGAGAGACAGATATTCAAAGAACTAAAAAGAAATACTAGAGATTAAAAACCCTGTAACAGAAATGAGGGATGCCCCTGTTGGTCTCATTAGTAGATCTTATGCAGCTGAGGAAAAAATCTCTGAGTTTCAGGATATGTCAAGAGACACTCCCAAACTGAAAAATTACAAAAAAAAAAAAGCACCCCAGGATATCCAAGAACCATTGGACAACTACAATGCATGTAACATACATGTAATTGGAATACCAAAAAAAAAAAAAGGAGAAAGACAAAAAGAAAGAGAAGCAATATTAGAAGCAATAATGACTGAAAATGTGCCCTAATTGATGTCAGACACGAAATCAAGGGTCCAGAAAGCTCATAGAATAGCAACCAGGATAAACGCCAAAACACTACACATAGGCATATCATTTTCAATCTATAGAAAATCAATCATAAAGAAAATTTGGAAGGAGTCAGAGGAGACAAAACACCTATAGAGGAAAATTATATTCAACTCCTCCTCAGAAACCATGCAAGCAAGAGTGGAATGTGAAATACTGATGGTATTGAGAAAAAAAACCCACCACCTAAAATTCTGTACCTTGAGAAATTATCCTTCAAAAGTGAAATGGAAATAAAGACCTTCTCAGACAAATAAAAATTAGGAGAATTTGTTGCATGCCAACCTGCCTTGTAAGAAATGTTAAAAGTTCTTTGGAAAGAAGGAAAATGATATAGCTCAAAAAGTTAGATCTCTAAAAAGTAAGGAAGAGCACTGAAGAAGGGCTAAGTGAAAGTAAAATTAAAAATTTTCTCTTTGTTTTTTAAAGTTTATTTATTTATAGTGGGAGAGAGAGAACATGTGTGTGTGTGTGGCAGGTGGGGGAGGGAGGGAGGG
This sequence comes from Mungos mungo, assembly GCA_004023785.1. Taxonomy (NCBI): domain Eukaryota; kingdom Metazoa; phylum Chordata; class Mammalia; order Carnivora; family Herpestidae; genus Mungos; species Mungos mungo. The sequence continues at coordinate 41,703 of PISW01008801.1, read as the reverse complement.
AGGGGGAGAGAGAGAGAGAGAGAGAGAGAGAGAGAGAGAGAGAGAGAGAGAGAGAGAATCCCAAGCAGGATCCACACTCAGTGTGGAGCCTGGCATGAAGCTTAACCTCACTTGTGACCCAAGCCAAAATCAAGAGTCAGCTGCTTTACCAACCTAGCCACCCAGGTGCCCCTAAAACTTTTATTTTTCTTATTCTTAATTGATCTAACATATAGCAGTTCATTAAAAATAATAATAGAAACAATGTATTTGTGTATGTGTGTGTCCTAAAAGCTTATATAAACAAAATGAATGACCAGCAATGCTTCAAGTGATGGGAGGGAAGAAATAGGATGACTTTGTCACAGTTAAGGTACTTACACTACCCTAGAAGTAGTATAGTGCTATTTGAAAATGGACCTGGATAGCTATAAATGCATATTGCAAACTCTAGGGCAAACAATAAAAAAAGTTAAAAAAAAAAAAAAGGAAGCATTATTGATTTGCTAAGAAAGGAGAGAAAATGGAGTCATATAAAATGCTCAAGTAAAACCACAAATGGCAGCAAAAATATGGAAGACAATAAAAGGAACAAAGGCAACAAACAGAAAAGGTTAATAAATATAGTAGATACTAATCCAATTATATCAATAATCACTTTGAACATCAATGGTCTAAATATAAGAATTAAAGGCAGAGATCATCAGGGCAGATTAAACAAGATCCAACTATATGTTATCTACAAGAAACCTATTTTAAACATAAATACCTATAGATTAAAGGGATGGAGAAAGATATACCATGCAGCAAACACTAATCAAAAGTAGCAGGAGTAGCTATATAAATTTCAGACAGAGAAAACTTCAAAGCAAGAGAAGTTATCAGGGATATAGAGAGGCATTACATAAAAATAAAGGGTCGACACTGCAAGAAGACATAATAATCCTTAATGTGTATGGGCCTCAGAATATAGGAGGCAAAAATTGATAGAACTGCAAAGAGAAATGGGTGTATCCTATTGCAGACTTCAACACCCCTCTATAGATAATGACAGATCCAGCCTGCAGAAAATCAGTAAGGCCATTGTTGAACTCAATGACACCATCAATAAACTTGACATGATGAACATATATAGACTACTTCATCCAACAGCAGCAGAATACTTTCTTCTCAAATTTACATGAAGCATTCACCAAGACAGAACACATTCTGAGCCATAAAACAAACTTTAACACATTTAAAAGAATAGATATCATACAATGTCATAGACCATAATGGAAGTAAACTAGAAATTCATAACAGAGAGAAGACTATTAAATCACAAAATACTTGAATATCAAGCAACAAACTTCTAAATGACACATGGATCAAAGAAGTAATCTCAAGAGAAATTTTTAAAATACTTTGAACTAGCGGGGCACCTGGGTGGCTCAGTTGGTTAAGCGTCTGACTCTTGATTTTGGCTCAGGTAATGATCTCATGGTTCGTGGGTTCAAGCCCCGCACTGGGCTCTGTGCTGACAACACAGAGCCTGCTTAGGATTCTCTCTATCCTTCTCTCCCAACCCCCCTCAAAATAAATAAATGAATTTTTAAAAAATTAAAAAAATACTTTGAACTAGAAAAAAATACTTTGAACTATATGAAAATGAAAACACAACTTATTAGAATTTGTGGATTGCAGCAAAAGCAGCACTTACAGCAAAATTTATGCATATAAATTGAATGCATATATTAGAAAAGAAGAAAGATCTAATACTTAGCTTCTAATATTCAACCTTAGGCAAACAGAAAAAAAAGAACAAATTGAATCCAAAGTAAGCAAAAGAAAAGAAATAATAACAATTAGAGTAGAAATCAATGAAATTAAAAACAAGATATCAATAGAGAAAACCGACAAAACCAAAAGCTGCTTCTTTAAAAAGATTAATAAAATCAATAAGCCTCTAACCAGACCAGGAAAAAAAAGAGAGAAGACACAAGTTGCTAATATAAAAAAATGAAAGAGAGGATATCACTACTGATCTCCTAACACTAAAGGATAATGAAATATCACAAATACCTTTATGTGCATAAATTTGATAATGTAGAAGAAATGGACCATTCTTCCTGAAGGGATACTAGACTAAATTATAAATGAGAATTTCCCAAATCTGGGAAAAGAAATAGACATTCAAATTGAAGAGGCATAAAGAACCCCCTTAAGACGTAATTTGAAGGTATTATCAAAACAAAGAAGATACCTTCAGGTTGAAAGTAAAGGGATGGAGAAATATCTATCATGCAACTGGAAGCCAAAAGAAAGCCAGAGTAGCATACTTATATCAGACAAACTGGACTTTAAAATAAAGGCAGTAACAGGAGATGAAGAAGGACATTATATAATAATTACAGAGTCTCTCCATCAGGAAGAGCTAACAATTATAAATATCTATGCACCAAAACTGGGAGTGCCCAAATACATAAAACAATTAATCACAGACAGAATCTTATTGATAAGAATGTGCTAATTGCAGAGGACTTTAATACTCCACTAACAGCAATGGATAGATCAACCAGACAGAAAATCACTAAAGAAGCAACGGACCTCAAGGACACATTGGAACACACGGAATTGATAGATATATTTAGAACTCTGCATCCTGAAGTTAGGAAATTCACCTTCTTTTCGAGTGCACATGGCACATTCTCCAAGATAGATCACAGTCTGGGGCATAAAGCAGCTCCATAAATACAAAAGAATTGAGATCATACCATCCACACTTACAGATCACAATGCTATGAAACTTGAAATTAACCACAGGAAAAAGTCTGGAAAACCTCCAAAAACGTGGAGGTTAAAAACCACCCTCCTAAAGAATGATTGGGCTAATCAGGCCATTAGAGAAGAAATTAAAAAATATATGGAAACCAATGAAAATGAAAATACAACAATCCAAACTCTCTGGGATGCAGGAAAGGCAGTCTAAGAGGAAAGTATGTTGCAATCCAGGCCAATTTCAACAAACTATAGAAAGCGCAAATTCAAAATTTAACAGAGCACCTACTGGAACTAGAAGGGAAGCAGCAAGAGCACCTCAAACCCAGCAGAAGAAAAGACATAATAAAGACCAGGGCAGAAATAAACAATATAGAATCCAAAAAAAAACAGTCAAGCAGATCAATGAACCAAGAGTTGGTTCCTTGAAAAAATAAAATTGATAAACCTCTAGCCAGGCTCCTCAGAAAGAAAAGAGAGAGCACCCAGATAGACAAAATCATGAATGAAAATGGATCTATTACAACTAATCCCTTAGAAATACAAGCAATCATCAGAGATTACTATGAAAAATTATATGCCAACAAACTGGACAACCTAGAAGAAATGGAAAAATTCCTAAATGCACATGCACTGCCAAAATTCAAACGGGAAGAGATAGAAAGCATAAATAGACCGATAACCAGTGAAGAAATCGAATCCATTATCAAAAATCTCCCAACAAATAAAGCCCAGGGCCAGATGGCTTCCCAGGGGAATTCTACCAGACATTTAAAGCAGAGCTAATACCCATTCTTCTCAAACTATTCCAAAAAATAGAAATTGAAGGAGAACTTCCAAACTCATTCTACAAAGCCAACCTCACTTTGATACCCAAACCAGAGACCAGCAAAAAAAGAGAACTACAGGCCAATATCCTTAATGAATACAGATGCAAAAATACTCAACAAGATATTAGCAAATCGAATTCAAGAGCATATAAAAAGAATTATCCATCATGATCAAGTGGGATTCATTCCTGGGTTACAGGGCTGGTTCAATATTCGCAAATCCATCAATGTGATACATTGCATTAACAAAAGAAAGGATAAAAACCATATGATCCTGTTGATAGATGCAGAAAAAGCATTTGACAAAATACAGCACCCTTTCTTAATAAAAACCCTTGAGAAAGTCAGAATAGAAGGAACTTACCTAAACATTATAAAAGCAGTTTACGAAAAGCCCACAGCTAATATCATCCTCAATGGGGAAAAACTGAGAGCTTTCCCCCTGAGATCAAGAACACGACAGGGGTGTCCTCTCTCACCACTGTTGTTTAACATAGTGCTGGAAGTCCTAGCATCAGCAATCAGACAACAAAAGGAAATAAAAGGCATCAGAATTGGCAAAGAAGAAGTCAAACTTTCACTTTTCACAGATGACATGATACTCTACATGGAAAACCCAGGAGACTCCACCAGAAGCCTTCTAGAACTGATCAATGAATTCAGTAAAGTTGCAGGGTACAAATCAATGTACAGAAATCAGTTGCATTCCTATACACCAATAATGGAGCAGCAGAAAGAGAAATCAAGAAACTGATCCCATTCATGATTGCATGAAAAACCATAAAATACATAGGAGTAAACATAACCAAGGATGTAAAAGACCTATATGATGAAAACTATAGAAAACTTATGAAAGAGATTTAAGAAGACACCAAGAAATGGAAAAACATTCCCTGTTCATGGATCAGAAGAATAAACATTGTGAAAATGTCATTACTACCCAAAGCAATCTACACATTCAATGCAATCCCCATCAAAATTGCACCAGTATTCTTCTCAAAGCTAGAACAAACTATTCTCAAATTCATATGGAACCACAAAAGACCCCGAATAGCCAAAGTTATACTGAAGAAGAAAACCAGAATGGGAGGCATCACAATCCCAGACTTTAGCCTATACTACAAAGCTGTCATCATCAAGACAGTATGGAATTGGCACAAAAACAGACACATAGACCAATGGAATAGAATAGAGAACTCAGAACAGGGCCCACAAATGTACGGCCAATTAATTTTTGACAAAGCAGGAAAGAGTATTCGATGGAAAAAAGACTGCCTCTTTAGCAGGTGGTGCTGGGAGAACTGGACAGCAACATGCAGAAGAATGAAACTAGACCACTTTCTTACACCATACACAAAAATAAACTCAAAATAGCTGAAGGACCTGAATGTGAGACAGGAAACCATCAAAACCCTCAAGGAGAAAGTAGGAAACAACCTCCTTGACCTCAACCACAGCAATTTCCTACTTGACACATTCCCAAGGGCAAGGGAAATGAAAGCAAAACTGAACTCTTGGGACTTCATCAAGATAAAAAGCTTCTGCACTGCAAAGGAAACAATCAAGAAAACTAATAGGCAACTGATGGAATGGGAAAAGATAGTTGCAAATGACATATCAGATAAAGGGCTAGTATCCAAAATCTACAAGGAACTCACCAAACTCCACAGCCAAAAAACAAATAACCCAGTGAAGAAATGGGCAGAAGACTTAAACAGACACTTCTCCTAAGAGGACATCCAGATGGCCTACAGGCACATGAAAGGATGCTCAACATCACTCATCATCAGGGAAACATGTAGTGCGCTCACGGGCGCACAGAAGCAGGGATGCGAGGATAAGGGAATGAGGAAAAGAGAGAATCAAAGAATGGGAACGGGAGGGACAACATGAGTGATGCCCATATTGCCACTTTACTTCTCACATGCAAGTAGTTTTATACGTAACACAGACACAGCTGTGAAAAGACTTTTTTCTTCTACATAACATTTTCTCTGTTCTTACTGTTATCATTGTACCACACTTCCTGGAGACATTACTGCCTAATGATTGCCAAAGCTTGAAGGACATTTATGCAATTAACATTTTACTCAAGAAGTTTGAAGGACATTTGTACAGTTAACATTTTAACTCAAGAGATTTAACCTCTGAGGAACTGGGACAGCTGCAAGGGTTGTAAGAGCTTTTGCTGGATCACACTCTCCTACTAGCTCCTTGCTGCTGCTTCCCACAGAAACACAAATCAAAACCACACTGAGATACCACCTCATGCCAGTCAGAGTGGCTAAAATGAACAAATCAAGAGACTATAGATGCTGGCGAGGGTGTGGAGAGACGGGCACCCTCCTACACTGTTGGTGGCAATGTAAACTGGTGCAGCCACTCTGGAAAACAGTGTGGAGGTTCCTCAAAAAACTATCAATAGAACTCCCTTATGACCCAGCAATAGCACTGCTAGGGATTTACCCAAGGGATACAGGAGCCCTGATGCATATGGGCACATGTACCTCAATGTTCATAGCAGCAATGTCAACAATAGCCAAAACATGGAAAGAGCCTAAATGTCCATCACCTGATGAGTGGATCAAGAAGATGTGGTATATATATACAATGGAGTATTACATGGCAATGAGAAAGAATGAAATATGGCCATTTGTAGGAAAGTGGATGGACCTCGAGGGTGTCATGCTAAGTGTAATAAGTCAGGCGGAGAAGGACAGATACCATATGTTTACACTCATAGGTCTAACAGGAGAACAGGAGAAACCTAATGGAGGACCAGGGGGAGGGGAAGAGGGAAAGAAAGTTGGGGAGAGAGAAGGACACAAAACTTGAGAGACAATTGAATACTGAAAAGGAACTGAGGGTTGAAGAAGAAGGGGGAGGGGGGGGAAGAGGTGGTGGTGTTGGAGGAGAGCACTTATGGGGAAGAGCACTGGGTGTTATATGGAAACCAATTTGACAATAAACTATTCAAAATGGGTTAAAAAAAAAAAAAAAGAAAAAGAATTGGACCATTTTCTTGAAAGATACAATCTGCCAAAATTTACAGATGAAGAAACAGATAATCTGTATAGGTTCATATCTATCAAACCAATTGAATCAACAATTAATAACCTTCCCAAATAGAAAGAACCAGGTTTACTTGAGTTTACCAGTGAATTCTACCAAACATTTAAGAAAGAAGCTATACCAACTCTTTATAATCTCTTGCAGAATACAGAAGCAGAAGGGGTATTTTCTAATTCAGTCTTTCAGGCCAACACTACCCTAGTACCAAAATCTGATAGACACTACAAGCAAAACAGAGACCAATATCTCTCATGAACATAGAGGCAAAAATCCTCAACAAATTATTTGCAAATCGAATCCAACCATGAATAAAAAGAATTAGACATCATACCCAAGTAGGATTTAGCCAAGGTATGCAAGGCTGTTTCAATATTTGAAAATCAGTTACTGTAATGCATCAGATCCACAGGCTAATGAAGGAAAATCGTTTTATAAAGAGAAGTATAAAAAGTAACTGACAAAATCTAACACTCATTCATGACAAAAATTCTCAACAAACTAAAATGAGAGGAGAACTTCTTCAACCTGATAAAGAACATCTACCAAAAATCACTACAGCGAACATCATATTTATTAGTGAGAAACTTGATTTTCTACTAAGATTACGAATAAAGCAAGAGTGTCCCCCTTTTTTCCAACATCATCCTATAAGTTCCAGTTAATGCAATAAAAAAAGGAAAAATAAAAATCATAGAGATTGAGAAGGAAGAAATAAAACTGTATTTATTTGTAGATGACATGATCATCTATGTAGAAAATCCGAAAGAATATACATATAAAACCTCTAGTACTAATGAGTGATTACTGGAAGATTACAGGATACAAATATGTGGAAGTGCTTTCTTATATATAAGCAATGAACAAGTGGAATTTGAAATTAAAAACATATTGCCATTTACATTAGTCTTCCCCCCAACAGAAATATTTAGGTATAAATCTAACTAAATATATGCAAAATCTATATGGGGAAAAATATAAAACTGATGAAAGATATCAAAGAAGAACTAAATAAATGGAGAGATAGATATTTCATGTTCATAAATAAGACTCAAAATTGTCAAAACACTAGTTCTTGATCTATAGTTTCACCCCATCCCAATCAAAATCCCAGCAAGCTATTTTGTGGACGTTGACAAAAAGATTCTAAAGTTTGTATGGAGAAGCAAAAGACCCTGATTAGCCAACTCAAATAAAGAAGGAGAGCAAATTTGGAGGACTGACACTATCCGACTTCAAGACTCACTATAAAGCTACAGTAATCAAGACAGTGTGCTGTTAGTGAAAAACAGCCTCATAGGTCAGAATAGAGAGCCCACAGATAGATCCACATAAATATAGTCAACTGATCTTTGACAGGAGAGCAAAGGCAATACAAATCTTTGGCAAGTTAAGCAAAACAGTCTTTTCAACAAGTGTTATTGGAACATCTGGACATCTATATGCACGTATACATACACACACAATCTAGACACAGATCTTAACACCCTTTACAAAAATTAACGCAGAGTAGATCATAGATTTAAGTGTAAAACACAAAACTATAAAAGTACTAAAACACAGGAGAAAACCTAGATGACTTGGGGAATGGTGATGACTTTTTAAATACAACACCAAAAGGACAATCCATGAAAGAAACAATTGATAAGCTGCATATAATTAAAACTGCTCTCTGAGAGACAATGTCATGAGAAAAAGTAGATAAAGCCACAGACTGGGAGGAAGTATTGACAAGACACATCTGGTAAAGGATTCTTAAAACTCAGCAATAAGTTGGGGTACCTGGGTGGCTCAGTCAGTTAAGCATCTCTTGATTTTGGTTCAGGTCATAATCCAAAACCATGATCAGGTTTATGGGATCAAGCCCCATGTTGGTTGGGCTCTGTGCTGAGAGGTGGAGCCTGCTTGAGATTCTGTCTCTTCTTCTTTCTCTCTCTCTCTAAAACTAAATAAACTTAAAAAGAAAAAAAAAACCCTCAATAATAAGAAAACAAGCAGCCTGATTTAAAAATTGACAAAAGACCTGAACATACACCTCATCATCAAAGAAGATATACAGATGAAAAGCACATAAAAATATGTTCACCATCATATGTTCACCAGGAAACTGCAAAATTAACACAACAATGAGATACCACTACATGCCTATTAGAATGGCCAAAATCCAAAATAGCGGTAACACCAAATGTTGGAGAGAACGTGGAGCAACAGAAACCCTCTTTCATTGCTGGCAGGAATGCAAAATTGTACGACCTCTTTGGAAGACATTTTGGGGGTACTTACAAAACTAAACATACCCTTACCATAGGATTCATTCAATAAACAGTCATGCTCCTTGGTATTTACCCAAAGAGCTGAAAATTTCTATGGACACAAAAACCCGTACATGGATGTATATACAGGCTTTATCCATAATTGGCAAAACTTGGAAGCAACCAAAATATCCTTTAGTAGGTAAATGGATAAAGTGTGGTATATTCAGCTAATGGATTATTATTCTCCACCAAAAGGAAATGAGCTGTCAAGCCATGAAAAGACACAGACGAAACTTGAATGTATATTACTAAGTGAAAGAAGACAATCTGAAAAGGCTAACCACTGTATGATTTCAACTACAGTTCACCCTTGAACAACACAGGGGTCGAGGTTGACTCTGCCATAGACATTAAAAATCCACATATAACTTCTGACTCCCCAAGAAGTTAACCACTAATGTTGACAAGAAGCCTTACTGATAACATAAGCAATACATACTTTGTACATGCTTTATATACTGTGTTATTATAATAAAGCTGGAGGAAACATTAAGAAAATCATAAGGATGAGTAAATACACTTACAGTACTATTTAAAAACCCCACATATAAGTGGACCCACACAGTTCAAACCTGTTATTTAAGGGTCAACTGCATATGACACCCTAGAAAAGGGAAAACTATGGAGACAATAAAAAGATTAACTGTTGCTAGAGATTAGGTAGAAGAGAGATGAATAGAGCACAGAAGATTTTCAGGGCAGCGAAACTATTCTGTATGATACAGCAATGGTAGATACATGTTATTATAATACATCTGTTAAAACTCATAGAATGTACAACACCAAGAGTGAACCAGACTGTAAACAATGAACTTTGGGTGATGATGAGATGTCAATGTGTGCTCATTGATTGTAAGAAATGCACCGCTCTGGTAAGAGTGTGTATGGTGACAGTGTGGGAGGCTTGGGGATGTGGGGAATATGGTTTGGGATGGGGGAAAAGGTTATATGGGAACTTCCTATACTTTCTGCTCAATTTTGCGGTGAACCCATAACTGCTCCAAAAATTGTTTTTTAATTTTTAAGACTGAAATAATAAATGTAAAAAGATCAATAGTTCTATTTGCTAGAAAGGAACAGTCAAAATTTGAAATTAAAAAAACCATTACATAGCATCAAAAACTATGATTTCCTGCTCCTCAAGAGTTTAAGGATAAATCTGAGTTAGAGACAGATGTAACAAAAGATTATTGTTTTGTTTTGTTAACCACAAATGTTTATTGCAGAAATTTGAGCAAATGGCCCCCATCGAGGTTGGACTGGGGCCCTCTGTCCAGAACTGGGCAGGAAAGGGGTACAAGGAATATGTCTGGGCCCAGGGCCTCAGAACTGTGAGATGATATTGGGATCAGGCTGCAGATGAAGCCTGTTATCATGCAGCTCTACATTCAGAGACTTCACTATACTATCCTCTACTACCATGGAGAACCTCTTGAGCAGTGATTCTCCAAAGAGATACCAATGAATCATCTAGTAACAAATCTGTCTCCTTCCTAAAGGCCCCGGGGGTGAGGGGCGGGGAGAGGGGGGATCGGCCAAGAGCCTAACCTTGTCTCCCCAATTGTGAACCTGTCCCCACTCTTCAGCTACAAAGACATCTTTAACACTCCGACATTCTACCACCTGGACTCCCTTGGCCTTCAGAGCTGCAGCCTGCTCCACAAACCCTGGCAGATGGATCTTGGAACATGGGGGTAAAGGCCCCAGGGACTCCAAATAGTCCTCTCTTCTTGCCCTTTAACAACTGTATCAGGTTCACTTGTTCCCAGGTTCCTGTTCAAAAGCCATCACAGAAAGGATGGCATCTCCCACCCTGACTGGGGCCGTGGCTGAGGTGGCACTTCTTAAACTGCATGCCTTGACAAGTGTCCACTCCCCACTGGTTACTGGCATCCTCTTGCTCCTGCTATCACTGACACTGCAGACTCAATAGCAGCCGCCCAGGCACCCAAATGAAAACCGACCCTGCTCTCTCACCCAGAAGTCACAGCCCAGCCAGTGGCATGCCCATCCCAAAGGCTACAACTGCTGTATCAATTATTGTTGAAAGAAATATGACTGACAAATGGTGAGGTTTACTTTGTTCAAGGGTCATGTGACTCAATATTATCAACATGTAAATTCTTCCCATATTGACGCATAGATTCTGTGCAGCACCAATAACAATCCCAGGTTGTTTTTTTAAAAAGATTTTACTTTTTAATCTCTACACACAACATGGGGCTCAAATTAACAACTCTAGTATCAAGAGCCCATGTTTCATCAACTGAGCTAGTAAGGCAGCTCAACAATTCCAACTTTTTAATAGAAAATGACAAACTTTGAAAAATATTTTGTAATGTTTTTTATTTATTTTTGAGAGACAGAGAGAGACAGTGCGAACAGGGGAGGGTCAGAGAGAGAGGGAGGCACTGAATCTGAAGCAGGCTCCAGGCTCTAAGCTAGCTGTCAGCAGGGCTCAAACCCAGGAACCATGAGACATGACTTGAGCTGAAGCCGGACGCTTAACGGACTGAGCCACCCAGGCGCCCCAAACCTTTAAAAATTCATATAGAAACACAAGAGCCCCCTCCAAAAGAAATACAAGAGCCCAAAAAACTTTGAAAAAAGAAAAGAAATTGAGGCAAAACACGATCTGATTTCAAGACTCATTATAAAGCTACAGTGATCTAGATAGTGTTTTTGTAAAGTACACATATAGATCTGGCAACAGAAAGTCTTAGACTCACGTATACAAAATCAACTGATTTTTGACATAAGTGCAAAGGCTTTTCAGTAGAAAAAGGATACCTTTCAATAAATGGTGCTAGATATCTAGACACATGTAAAATGTTACCTAGTATCCGTACTTCGCATCATATACAAAAATTAACTTGAAAGGGGACATAAGACCGAAGCTATAAAACCCTCATCCTAAACCTTCTAGAAGACAACACAGCAGAAAATCTTTGTGACCTTACATTTGCTAGTTCTTAGACCAAAAGCACAACCCTACAGCTCGTGTGAGAACCAGCACAGCCCCCCTCTTCTCGCTCCACCTGGGGCGGGAGGCTCCACCTAGCCCCGGAGGCTCCACCTAGCCCCGCCCTGAAATTCATCGGGCTCCGCCCCGGCCCTCCTGGCTCCTCCCAGCCCGCCCAGCTCCACCGTCTCGCGTCCCGCGGCACCAGGCGGGGTGCGCGCCCTCCCGCTTCTCCACCCGGAAGAGCCTCCCGAACGGCAAAGTCTAGGCGGCGCTCGGCTCGGCGTCCGCCTGGTGCGCGAGCCCGCTGAGCAGCCGGCGCGGCGCCTACTTCACCCAGGCGCCAGGAGGACCCGTCGGAGCCTGCGCGCCCCCGCGGCCGGCGGCGCCTCGATCGGCCGGCGCACGCGCCCCGCCCCGCCCCCCAGCGGCCTCCTCGCGTCCCCCGCCGCCAGGCCCGAGCTCTCCGCGACCCTCAGCCTTGGGAGCAGCGCGTCCCCGGTGACTTCTAACACTGCATATCCGCCAGTAAGTGACAGCCGCTCCCTGGTTTCACCGTTACTATTATTTTTTTTCTCCCGCAGTTCGTCCCAAGTCTCTTCCACATCTGGAATAGTTCCCAAACTATTCAACTCCGGGATTGGTCGGGCGACCGAGGTGCCGGGTTGCCAAGCCGGAGAAACGTCGGAGACCTGCCGAGGTGTTGTAGGGCAGGGGCTGCGTCCAGCGACGGAAGTATGGAAAGCAGTATTCTGAGTACGACCTGGCTCAGTGTTCTCCCAAGCGTCCGCGGGGAGCGGGGCAGGCAGGCGGGGGGAGGCGCCCACAAGACGCGGGCCGCGGGCGAGAGGGGCGGGTCTGAGGACGCGGCGCGGCGGGGATCCACCAGGGGGCGTGGCTCCGGGTGGGTGCGGCGGCCTCTCGGCGGGCTGCGGGCGGGGATTCCCTCTGGTCCAGTTGCGAGTCGCGGCTGATTCGCTTTTCTGGTTCTTACCTGATCTTCACTTAGTCCAGAGGATGAAGTAGCACGTGCTTGTATTTTGATTCCAGATTCTCTAATAGGTGAAAGGGAACTTGAAAATTGTAGAACAGAAAGAATGGGCATGTTTATAGGGTTAGCAAACTGCCTAGAAACAGTTGAACAGTTTTGCGCGGATTTTGAACAGGGAATGCTGTTTTCAGAAAACATGCTATTTCAAAAAAAGACCAGGCGACATTTAATCTGACTTTAATTTGAGCCATGCATTCTGGAGCTACTCCTTCTCTCCTCTATATATATGGAGCTGTCTATTAATTTCTTAAACTTGTGACTCCAAATTTAGTATGTATTTATAGAATCTTTAGCAACCCTTGAGAGTCCAGTTTCTTTGCTTTAAGCAAAGGCCACGTCCTGGAAATACTGTATGATTAGTTACTTTTCAAGTGGTCTTTTTTTCTGCTTTATATTTGGCTGAATTTATATTACCTAATAAATTATCTGTCAATGTATTGGCCATAACTTGCGCTCACTCATTCTGGACATACACATGCATCTGTCAGTCTCAGCCTGGCATCTGTAGTTGTTAGAATTCTTGGCCTGTGACACATACTCCTCCCCTTAACTCCTTTCACACTTTCTAGAATAGTAGGTTCTTAGAAAAAGCAAAATAATGCTAATAAATAGCATTGTAACACATAGGATGCTAAAATGTGAACTTCATAAGTTGTCTTTTAACATGTTTCTGTTTGTTGAACTGAATACAACATATGTTGGTTGAATGAAATAAGTTAAAGTACATTTGTCCTCCAGAAAACCAAATAAGATTTTCTTAGATGATCCATTTCAGCAGTTTATTTGGAACTGTCCATTGCCATGTCTGGGATTGTCACCTCATTTAAATTTAATCCTATTCTTCTTTGTGCTCTTATTCATATTGCATTTTTACCACTATTAGAGCACAATTTCATTTGATCTGTCCCTTGGTTCTTTGAGAACATTGAGGATCTTTTATTGTGCTTTTTATTTCCTAGCATGGTGCTGTGAACATGATAAATATCTGCCTGGATACATGAACTTCGAATGGAGGTAGACCTTTTTAATCTGTAGATAAAAATTTTCAAAAAATACATTGCCAGGGAAATAAGATAGGTGAAGTAATGTAATATGGTCAGTCCTAGTTATTTATCATTTAAAGCCAATTTTCCTTTCCTTTCCACAGTTTAATTATCTAATTTCTCTATACTAGAATATAGTGAATTTTAGCTATTTTTGCTGGATATTTTTTTTCCCCTGAGGCCAGTATGTTTCCTAGGTTAGAAGGAGAAAATAGGAAACAAGCTAACCTCAAAATGTAAATTTCTGAAGCGAATTTGTTAACTATCACAGGGGCACTTGGGTGGCTCAGTCAGTTAAGTGTCCGATGTCAGCTCAGGTCATGATCTTGCAGTCTGTTAGTTTGAGCCCCACCTAGGGCTCTGTGCTGACAGCTCAGAGACTGGACCCTGCTTCAGATCCTGTATCTTCTCTCTCTGTCCTTCCTCTACTTGCTCGAGCTCGCTCTCTCTCTCTCTCACTCTCAAAAATAAATAAAAAACCTGGCTACCCATGTATGTTCCATTTATGTAGCAGAATACACATGAATGTGTGTGTGTCTGTGATGAGAGAGAAAGAGAGAAAGAAGTTACATGAATAAAACCTAGAGCCAGGACACAAACAAAGAACTCTACCAGAAGTAACTTTAGCCAGAAGACTGCTATTTAAGATACACTTATGAGCAAATGTGTATACGAATTGTGGTTAAAGAAGAGGGAAGGGCCGTTTATCATAGAGTTAATGAAGAGATAGTTTGGGGAAAAGATAGAGGAAAGGCATTGGGCCATTTTGGATTTCAATAATCAGTACCAACATAATCCTTTGACTTAGGTTTAACTTCACTTTCTTAAAAAATACATTTACTAAGTGACTGTAACAGGTAATTCCAACCTAATTAAGTTTTAAATTTGAATAATATTTTGAGTTTATAGTGTGACCCAAAGTCACGACGATTTATAACCAGTCGTTTTTGTTAACTTGTGTTTAAGTTTTCAGTATCAAAGGAATAATACGGCCCTTTCTTTTTCTTTAGTCACCTAGATTCAAGATGAACAGTGATCAAGTTACATTGGTTGGTCAAGTGTTTGAATCCTATGTTTCGGAATACCATAAGAATGATATTCTTGTAATCTTGAAGGAAAGAGATGAAGAGGCTCATTACCCAGTTGTGGTTAATGCCATGACCCTTTTTGAGACCAACATGGAAATTGGAGAATATTTCAACACATTCCCAAATGAAGTACTAACAATTTTTGATAGTGCTCTGCGAAGATCAGCCTTGACAATTCTTCAGTCCCTTCCTCAGCCTGAGGACGCCTCTATGAAGCAGAATCTTCATGCCAGGATATCAGGTAAATCACTTAAAGATTTTACTGCCATGTTATTCTCTAGGAACATTTTGAGAAATCCCAACACATACTGAATTCAGAGCACTGAGAATCAATTGATATTTATACTTAAAAATATATGTATTGTGTAGTCGATGGTCACTTTTAGAGCAGAGTAATAATTTTGTACTGGACATTGGAAAGCTGTGGTACCACCCATGCCAATCGAGGGGAAGGACAATGTGTGGAGACAGCAGTATGTTAGTGTGTACATATATACGCATAGATATGTGTGTATAAAATTATAATTCAAAGCAGCCTCATGAGCTTATGTGACTACTAACAAAACAATTGATAATACACAGGATTAGAAAAGTGGTAGATTCTCTCTAGTGATCTTCAAAATGATATTAGGAAATTTATTATTTTTATACATGAAGTTTAGCATTATACCGGCCACCTATTAGGCACTCAGTTTTTGCTGAATGAATGACAGATTAAGTATCTTAATTTTTAAGAAGCTGTTGTGGAGCAAGCAGCCCCTGGTGGCAAAGCTGTACTTTCGTAGTCTGTGACTTAAGTTGGAGAGCACACAGACCATTTTGTTTAAAAATAAATACTTTATGGTACATTTCAGAAAGAGGGGGATTTATCATCAACAAAAATGCTTGCTGTGATTCCAAAAAGATGAGTCAGTATGGTAGAAATCTTTGGAGACAAAAATTAAGATTCCCCCAAAAGACCATGCATTTGATTTAATTGAAAATATAGTATTTTATCTAGAGTAAAATTATGAATATTATAAATCTCTGTGTCTCAGCACACTAGATAATTTTGGTAGGATCAAGAACAAATGTTTTCTGGGGTGCCTAGCTGGCTCAGTCAGTTAAGTGGCCCACTTCAGCTCAGGTCATGACATAATAGTTTGTGGGTTCGAGCCCCGTGTCAGGCTCTGTGCTGACAGCTCAGAGTCTGGAGCCTGCTTTGGATTCTGTGTCTCCTCTCTCTCTGACCCTCCCCTGCTCACACTGTGTGTGTGTCTCTCTCTCAAAAATAAATAAACATTTTTTAAAAAACAGATGTTTCCTTACAATAATGTTGCAAAAAGATTGTTAAAAGTGTTTTTAATGTTAGTGAAATGGTATTTAGGAATGGTTTTAGGCTGTCCTTACATTTAGATATTTTCCCATGCTTAGTTTACCAAAATTTTGTCTGCCTAGGTGACCCTATTGGTTTCTGATAAATTAGCCTGTTTTTTTTTTCTAGTTCTCTGAAAAAGCAAATTGCAAATTATGTTACTACCATGGTAGCCTTCCCTCTACAATATATCATGTGTAAGCATTTGCTAGTCTCTTGGGAAACCATAAAACTATGGTAGAGCCCCTCCTCTACAGGAGTTCAAGGCTGTAGAGGAGATAGCTGTGTAGTCAGATACTTACCAAGTGGTTTATGAATGATCAAAGATACATGCCTAAGTACATACTAAATATAATTGTAAAGGAGCTTAATGGCAGCTTTTATGTTATGTGATGCATGCCTCATTCAGGGTATGTGCAAAATATATTAGCTCATAGAACAGGAAGTGAATTCTCCTTGGAGATTCACTGGAGATTTCAAGAAGAGAAGGTAAGGCGGGGATGGAGGTGTCCCAAGCAGAATGAACCAGGCATGGAAATAGTCTGGTTTTAAATAGCTTCATCTTGGACTCTAGGCAAGGCATTTAATTATGAAAACGTAGGTTGCCTCTGTGGTTCAGTCTCCTTAGGAACATAAGACATTTTCCAGTTTGTTTTTGTGGGATATGCATTTGTTCGTTATCTTCTGGGATTTTTATTAGCGTACAGTTTCCGTGCTATTTCCAATGGTTTTGATGAAAGGTCTTGTAATACAAAGATAGCATCAAAGTAAATAAGGAAAAAATAGCTTTCATATATTAAAGTAGTGGTTCTCAAACATTAATGGCAATCAGAATCTACTGTAGGGCTTGTTAAAGCACTGATTGTTAGGTGCCACCCACAGAATTTCTAATTAAGGAGATTTGGCCTGGGGCCCAAAATTTAGATTTCTAACAGATCCCAGGTGAGGCTGATGCTACTGTCCCGGGAACTGCCTGCTGAAAACCAGGGACCTGAAGTGATTGACGTGGACGTATCTCTAGCACAGATTTGGACCTATGGACCTATCGCTGTTTATTTCCAAAATTTCTTTTTGTTCTTTCTCATTGAATGTGCCAGAGAGAAGTTTTTGTGTTACTTAGTAACACATATAGATACATGTTATATCTAACATGTTTAGTTACTTGGTAACCTATATAGTAAGACAGGAAGATTAAAACAGTCATTTCTGTCCAAGCACTGTCTCTTAGCACCTTTTTAGCACTAAAATTTTGATTATGTATGGTCAATTTGGCTTAACATCTTATTGCCTTTATAAGTGTATTTAAAAATCAGTCTGAAAGGAAACAAATCTGAAGATGAAATATACTCACCTTTATTATCTTAAAATAATAGTTACTTTACTGTATACAAAATAACCACTTAATCTGCCATATTTTAGACAAATTTGCTCAAAATTTCTAAAAAAAAAAACAAAAAAACGAATTTCTCCTAACGGGCACCATGTACATGATTCAGCAAATGTAAACTGCTCTTTTGTTTCCAATATAAGAACATTAAAGATTACATATTGCCCTGTATTGTAAAGTTATGGAAGATAATTGAGAGCTAGTTTGCTTAGAAAATTTAGTTGTAATCTCTATATAGCTTTTTCCTCAGAGCTGTAACTGGGTAAGACACGGACTCCTGCTGCTGGGGGTGAGCTGCAGCAAGTTCCCTCATCCTGGCTGCACTTGTAGGGGAACGCAGAAAAGGTTGGGGAGCATACGCAGGACACTTGGAACGGAGCCCTGCTTCCCCTGCCTCCCAGGTGCCTGCTTCCCCAGAGTGTGATATCTCACCAGTGTGTCTCCTTATGCTGACTGAAATAAAACCAGTTTGTGTAGGCTTATCATGACCCAGCGTGCCTGGGTTATCATTTACAAAGAAAGGAAGGTGTCTCTGGATTCTTCCTTTTCACTCTCCCTGACAGAAGATTTCTCTAGAGATGAAAGGCATTGTTTATACAATGGTGCATTCATTTGATCGTTTTGCTTACAAATTCCATTTGTGTGAGCGTGTGTATGTTTGCCTGGATGTAGGGATGTCTTCTAGTGGAAGGGAAAACTTTGATGCACTCTTCATGGCTGAGAGTTTGCCAGACCAAGTAAAGTGCCTAAGGAAAGGTACAGAAGAAGCCCCTGTATGCACCAAAAAATTCAAGCGTTTTTGTTCTGGACTGGGAGATTTGAGGCCACATATGGTTAAGGTGAGGTGAGAGAGGAAAAGCCCATTCCCCCTTCTCTTTTAGTCACTAATTTTCTCCTTATTGGAAAATGCTTATTAAAGCACTGGCCTGGGCACAGAGGGGCATGGAAAGGGCCTCAAGAAGTGACTCTCCCCTCCACGTATAACATGGCTAAGGAACAATGCAAAGCAATATGAGATTAAGGGCCTAGATGAGTGGTACAGTCAGTAAGAGGTTATGAATGTCACTGCCATGTTGTTACAGCATTTGGAGGAGGTCTTGAAGAATGTGATCTAAGACCCGGAGCATGAGTAGGGAATACTAGAGGTTAGGGTATTACTATTAAGTTAGAGGAGGGGAGGGAGATTTAGTGACTGTTACCACAATGTAAGTTCTTTCTGTTCTTAGAGGGAATCATATGCAAGTCAATAGAGTTATGGGATGGAGGATTTAAATAAGTTCTTCAGGGTTCAATGTTGAGAAAGTTATGGGCCTTGACTAGCAGGTGCATATGTGTATATACATAACATTTTGCCTGAGTTTCAACAAGTTTAGAGCTTTCCTGAGGTCCAGCCATATCCTCTAATCCAGAGCCTTGATTTACATGAGACATTAACCTTCATCCTCAGGTCAGTAAGGATGTTGCAAGTGACCAGGGTAGGGAGTGGGTAAGCCATGTGCCATGAAGTAGGTCACCCAGTCAGGCCAAACCCCCAGGGGAGCATGGAGTCCGTGGGAGTGTGGTAGGGGGTGGCAGGGATGACAATGAGTCCTTTTTGGCAGTTATATCTGAATTTTCTCTCTCAGGTTTTGCTCATTTTATAGAAGGAGAAAGACCCCTCTTTCAACTCTGTGTCCCCTTTTATCCTCCATGCACTCTCCTTTTCACAAGTAAATGTTCTGGCAGAACACATTCCTTTTTCAGTAGAACCTCCTGTTTGTTCCTTTTACTTCCACCACACGGAAGCTACCCTCACCAGCCTTACTACTGACAGTCGCTCGGACAAACTGAGGGTCACTTTTCAGTATTTCTCTTCCTTTATTTCCCTGCTGGATTTGATACAATTGACTCCTCCCACCTTATGAAATTCGAGCCTTGGCCGCACTTGGGAGCACCCTCTTGCCCTTTCCTTTCTCTCTATCTGTGGCTTCTCTCCTTCCTCTTAGGAGCCTCTTCCTTTACTTGAACCGTAGGGGCTAGGTTCATATGTGGCCGTATTCTCCTGGATCCCTGTGCTCTCATAGGGTGGCCCCTGTTTCTGAACCTGAGCTTCCGCTGTGCCCATATAGTAACAAACACCAGCTCTACATTTTTTCTTAATTTTAGCCAAAATGTTTCTCTTCAGCTCTGTATCCACATACCACCATGCTTATCAGATGTCTCACACTAGATATTTTCTTGCAAACTCAGTGTATCAAAAAGTGTACTTACAATTTTTCTCCATTCTGTGTCCCACTCTAACTGAAAATGGTATTTCCTTATCTATTCTTTCAGTAGATATTTACAGTTAGATTACTATGTGCCTTGCAGAATTCCCTGACTGTTAAGGGAACCAGAGAACTGGGAGTCACTCTCAATTTCACCTTCTTCCTTATACTTTATCTCTACATGATCTCAAAGCTAACATAGTATCCTTCGTATCTCTCATACCTATCCCCCTACTTCCTAGCCTTCCCATTCATCTTTCTTTAAAGTATGTTTTGAATGTGGGCTGTTTAGAAAACATGGTGAATAAAATCTACCTCAGTCCTGCTTCTGTGGAATTTATATTCTAGTGTGGAAGCATAATAATTGTTTTATTTATATTGCAGTAAGTGGTATGAAAGAGAGGAACAGTGTGTTAAAGCACATAAAAGAGAAAATTCAACCTGAGGTGAGTTAAGGAAAGATTATATTTAGGAAAGGATATTTAACCTGATCTTTTAAGGAAAAAAAAAATGAAATTTTCATGTATAAGAACTAACATTTAAATAGTGTTTGCTAGGGGTACCCGAGTGACTCAGTCGATAAAGCATCAGAGTTCAGCTCAGATCATGATTTCACAATTTGTGGGTTCGAGCCCCACAACTGGCTCTGTGCTGACAGCTCAGAGCCTGGAGCCTGCTTCAGAGTCTGTGTCTCCCCCTCTCTCTGCCCTGTGCTGCTTGCATTCTGTCTCTCAAAAATAAATAAGCAATAAATAAATAGTGTTTGCTCTATGTAAGGTACTGTTCTAAGAAACTTCGCGTATATGAATTATGTTAATCTTACGACCCTGTGAGGTAGGTTTTCTTGTTATTGCCATTTTACAGAAGGGAAGTCTGAAAGGTTATAATTTGGTCCAAGATCACACAGCTAGTCAGTAATAGAGCTGTGAATTAAACCCAGGTATTCTGGTCCAGAATCCTTTTTCTCAATTTCTATATTGCTTCTTAGTGTGGACATTTTTGAGGAGTAGAGGAGACACTGTATGTGAATGTTTGAGTGAGTGTTTAGAGGGCTTGGTGTGAGAGGAAGGCCCTGTAGTCCAGTCCAGACTTGATTCCTTATTCTTAGATCTGTGGGCAGCCATGGAAAGGTTATAAGAAGAGGAGATTTGGACTTAGGCCTTCATTATTTCTTTCCTGGATTACTGTAGAAGCAGTGGAGGGTATGGTGTTTTATTCTTCCATTCTAAGGTGCTGTTTATTTACAGTAAGATACTAACAAATATAAGATCACTATCTAGGAGAAAACTATAATAAAATTACATTTACTTTTATTTTCAAACCAAAATTTGTTTGTAAGCCAGAAATAGCAAATAATCTATCTAAATAACTATATAAGACTTCATCAGTTACATATGACTTCAGGATATTAACTACCCAGAGAGCCTGCTAAATTACATTGGGCAGTCTGTAGTTTTCCTTGGGGTTCTGCAGCGATGCAAGGCATCAGAGTGATATAACACTTCCCAATTGTGATCTTAGTTTTCCCTCGGTTTTAATATATTGATAATATAATTTAAACTGAGCAATCAGTTGCATCTGAAGTGGAACTAGAATGAGAAAAGTAGAAATGGTATGCAAAATGATGTTTTTTTAGGGGCCAAGAAAGAGAAAATTGATACTAAAAAAGCTAAATAGTTGTTAAATTTTCTTAATCCATTTTTTCCATTCTTTTTACCTTCCTCATAATTGTTGGTAGAATTTGTTTATACTTCATAAAGAAAATTGTATTAATAATCCTGTTTCCCACTTGAATAATCCTATTTTCCTATCCTCTGTATACTTACATTAGAGAACACTTCGTGATTTTTTACAAACACAAAAATAACATTATTTCAAAAAATATATTTAACCATATGACCCAGCAATTCCACTCCGAGGTATGTGCCCAAGAAAATTGAAAAGAGATAATCACAAACAGAAACTTGCACATTAATGTTTGTAGCAGCATTATAATAGCCCAGATATGTAAACAAACCAGGTGTCATCATTTGATGAATGGATAAACAAAATGTGGTATATCCATACAATGGAATATTTAGCCATAAAAGGAAATGAAGTACGGATACATGTTTTAACATAAATGAGTCTTGGAAACATTATGCGTAAGTGAAAGAAGCCAGATGCAAAAGGCCGCTTATTCATGATTCCATTTATATGGAATATCCAGAGACAGAGAGAGTGGCTTAACCGTTGACAGAGGCTAGGGGTAAAGGGATGGGGAGTGACGGCTAGTGGGTACAGGCTTTCTCTTTGAAGTGATAAAAATATTCTGGATTAGATAGCAGTGATGGTTGTACAACTTTGTGAATATGCTAATAAACACTGAATTATACACTTTAAAAGAGTAAATTTATGGTATGTGAATTATACCTCAGTTTTGAAAAAAGTATTCCTGTAGGGAGGAAAAGAGAAGTAACTAAGACTCTATAAAGCAGTGTTAAGGGTTGCCATAATATACATTCATTCCAGTTAAGACCAAATAAGAAGAAAAATCTCCACTTAACATTTAGGATATAAACTAAAAAAGGACATGGTACTCCTAAAACATAAGCAATGTGGACGTGAGAACAAGACCTGTTTTAAATGAGCAGCTTTGGTTGTGGTGTGTGTTTTACCTGGTTGTAGCTAGAAATATTGGTATATTCTTGCTGGCTCAACATTTAGCTATACGCAGCTAAATTAACAGGTGCCTGAAATCAATAATGGGAAATAGCATGGATATTTTTTTAATGACTAAAATACCTATGTATCCATCTCCAGCTTCTCTGTCTATTCCTGCCCATGCAGTTTCACATTTGTCAGCCCTGGGGTCGCCTTGGACAGAAAAAGGAGTTCTACTGTCAAATGTTGGCAGCACCTGCCTTGTGCATACAGTATCAGCATACAGAGAGCCGCAGCCAGCAACAGAGAAAACTTAAGTCTGTCTGTAGAGTAGTAACCTGTAACACTGCCTTCATGTACCCTGATGCCTTAAGCATACGGTTCATATAACCTGTTTGCTTTTTTTTTAATTTCATACTTCCCAGACTACCTCACTATTATAATTAATTGGCTTTCAGAATACAGGGAGAAAATGTGCTGACCATAGAAACCTAAAGTATAATCAAAACTATTATGGTTATATCTCATGACTTGGCAAATCTGATAGAATTATCCTCAGTGTGCACATTTTCTAGATTTCAGAGCTGCTGAATTCTGAGGACAAGACAGTGTCCCATGGGGCATGAACCAGCATAATAAATGCTACCTTGATAAACCTGTTAGAAGGCAGCCTTTGACCATCACAGCCAGCATCTCTCTACTCCAGTGGTGCATGGCAGCCAGACATGAGAATGGGGATTGTCTGCCTAAGAATTTTCTTTGGCATTTTGTAACTTTTAAGCTGACTTTTGATAAATGGTGAAAAACGTAAGTTTTTTAAAGGATAAAACAATGCTGTAGGTAAACCCCGAGGTAATTCAAGGCTTGGAAACGGATTTGTGTATTAATAAATTCTGAGCCTGCCTAAAAAGGCAATAGTCTTCTGGCACTGTAGGACTCTGGTCATTATGCTGCCTTTACCATCTCACTCAGCTTTGTGGTTTACTCAGTCATCAGTTGATTTTATGTGTCGCAGAGGGCAGTATATTCTTGGTTGAATGAGGTTATGATTACATAACGTATTTAGATTCTACTGAGATAGCCCTCTTTATGAGAATTGATCCTTTTTTTAAAATCCTGGTTATTATGTCATATGGATATGTACTTTTAAAAAGAGTCCACTGATCATTGTTATTTTTAAAGTAATCTTTTTCTGTTAATTGAATTGATCTAAACTTACCTCTTAAGCAAAACTCAATTTTTTTTCTGAAAGTATACCTTCTACCCCAGGAAATATGAGAAGACTATATTCCATAGAGTCAAATCCCAAGACATAAGTTGATATGGTTTTTTTGTTGTTTTTCTTCATCAGGGTTGCCCGTTTGTCCTGAGCTGGTGAGGGAGCACATCCCTAGAACCAAGGATGTGGGACACTTTTTATCTGTCACCGGGACAGTGATTCGAACAAGTGTGGTGAAGATCCTGGAGTTTGAGCGGGATTACATGTGTAACAAATGCAAGCATGTATTTGTGGTCAAGGCTGACTTTGAACTGTACTATACCTTCTGCCGGCCGTCCTCGTGTCCCAGCTTGGAGAGTTGTGATTCTTCAAAATTCACTTGCCTCTCAGGCTTATCTTCATCTCCAACCAAGTGTAGAGATTATCAGGAAATCAAAATTCAGGAACAGGTAAATGATCTAAGAAATGAGAAAAATCACAACTTTGAAGAAGTTTTTTCAGCAATGGGCAAATTACCAAGAGTAGGGACACATAAAGGATTACAGATCGGACTTGTGTCATAACACAGTACAGATGTACGTATATCAGAATATAGTCTTTAGACACCAGGCAGTAATCATCTCTGTATAGAGAGCATTGGAAAAAGGGTTGTGGAATGACTTAATAATTATGTTAAAATAAAGGGAATATTTTAAGAAGTTCGAACTAGCTGCGTTTAAGAAATTAAATGGGTTTAAATGGTTGTTAAACATTGGAGTACTCAGGATTTGAGGTTTAAGCCCATTTTTTTATTTACTATGTCAAATGAGGTATGCCTAGACACTCTTTAACACGGGAGTGTGCCAGGGTTTCCTTGCTGCTGAAAAACAAAGGTGTATTCAGTGTCAAGGACTCAAACTCCTGTGTTTCTATACCATTCTTAATATGTGGCCTCTTTCCTTAGGGTTTTCTATAATCTAGGATGGCAGTTACAACTCTTTCACCGCTGTACACTAGTCAGAGAGCAGGAAAAGGGAGGGACAGGCAACAGCACTGGCCATCTAGCCCAAGTCTCCATCTGAGTAGACTGCTTTGAAGTCTCCTAGGGCATGTGTACTCATTTCATTGGCCAGAGCTTAGCCATATGACCATATCCATGTGCATGGGAACCTGGGAAATAGTCTTCTTACTTGGTACATGTCCATGTGAAATAAAACCAGGGTTCTGTCACTAAGGAATGATCAGAGGAACAGAGTGATTTGCCTGTGTCTTAGGACTAGAGATCAGGAAAGAACTGCATGTCTTTTCTAGGTAAATAGCTTTGGTATTATGTTTAATAGGTGAGGCATGTGTTTATTTTGAGCATTCCCAAGGTATATTATATTTGGAGGTATTTTCCATATCGATGTTTTTATTTTACTGTAGTTTTAGCAAGTTTGTAAACAGTGGGCACAGTTTTCAAGAAATTTTTATAAATTCCCATCATAATTAAATTGTATGGTAATACCAGGGAAATAGAAACAGTAATTTCAAGAACTGCTGGGCTTCTGAATACTTAGCATGTATTTAAGCATACTTAGTACGTGTCTCCTTTTCCTTGCTAGGTTCAAAGGCTATCTGTTGGAAGCATTCCACGGTCTATGAAGGTTATCCTAGAAGATGACTTAGTAGACAGTTGCAAATCTGGTAAGAATTAACTTTTGCTTGCTTTTATAAGAGGCCCTTAAATATTGACTAGGAAAAAGCCACTTTTTATTTTCACCTGAACACTGGGAAGTGAGTGTGGAGGCTTCATTGCTCACCTTGAGAACAGAGGCTGGCATGGAGGTGGGAGGTGATACGCAGCAGGAAGGAAGCTGTGGCGTAGCCGTCCAGGCCAGCCACTGTGTTATAAGTGAAGAATCTGACTTGCCCGAGGTCACATGGAGTTAACTCTCCAGAACTAGAACATGAACCCAAAAGTCCCACTGACTTTTCATCCAGGAGTCTCTTCAGCACATCCTTGCTTAATAGTAGCAGCTTTAAAAATTGTAGTGCATTTAGTGGATCAGGCAGCATGGTTCTGTCTGATGCTGCTGTACTCTTCATGGTATCCAGAAGAAAGGAGGTGATTGTACCTCTCTCCTCTGTGCTTGTGACCCCACTGTGGGAGTCACATTGATTTTGTCCTCTGAGGGTTCTCAGTGTTTCCGTTGGCCAGTTCCCCAAATTGAGAAGGAACTCAAAACCATACCAAAAGAAGGTGTTTGGCATGAAGAAGCCTCAGGAAGGACATGGCAGCTCACTGTTCATTAATTGGAAGGCTGTCATACAGAAGTAGAGTTATAGTTACAGAAGATTACTGTTGAGTTTCAGTAGCCTGAAGCTCCAGGAAGGTAGATTTTCTCAGACGATGGTTTCTTTTCTCAGTGACAGTCAAGCAGAGGGTGTGCAGCCTCTGTTAGTGACTTAAGCCTCATGATGGCCATTGATCTGAATGATATGCAGTGTTCCAGGCAAATCGGAGACTGAGCCTCAGAGCTATTCTGGAAATCGGAGGGCTTCACAGGGGTTGTTGTGATGTCATTCTTGGTTATATTTTGATCTTGAGGCTAACCAGACAACTCTAAGCTCTTTTTTGCCCCATCTCAACTCATCTTGCCCCTCTTATTCTGCTCTTTGGGGAGCCTGGGAAGAATCAAACTAAAAACTGTTTGTGAGAGGGCAGGGCACCTAGGTGACTCAGTCGGTTAAGTGCCCGACTTTGGCTCAGGTCATGATCCCACAGTTCGTGGGTTCGAGCTCTATGTCAGGCTCTGAGCTGTCAGCAGGAGCCTGCTTTGGATTCTGTTTCTCCTTCTCTGTTTGCCCTTCCCCTGTTCACATATGCTCTCTCATAAATAAACATTAAAAAAATTAATAAAAGGTATTTGTGAGAAGGCAAGGATTAGTATTGGCCCACACGTGTAGAATGGAAATTTTCTACATTGAATTTTAAAATTACTGTGTTTATAAAAAAAAATGATAGGGAAGAGTTTTATTAGAAAAATTTAGATGTTAGGTTTTGTAAATCAGTGTTGCTAAAGAGAGTAAATATTATTTTCTCTTTTGCAATAACCACATTTAAATATCATGAGATGTTCTTAATAAAATTTGATATGTTTTTTAAACAAATGTGGTATTATTTTACATACATAATGCGAAAAGAAAGAATGAAAGAATAAAGGGCTTTTTTCAGCTGATGGTAGGCGCTAGGACTGTAAAATTCACATGGCACTCTCAGCTAAAGGTAAAAATCTCAGAAAAAAGCAGACTAAATTCAGAAGTGTAATCTAGAAGTTTTAATCAAAACCTTTTTCTCTAACCGAAGTAACTGAAGTTTTCCATATTTTAACATGAATATTCTTATCTATCCTGTTCCCTCACTGTCTCTTCTTACCCAGACTGACAGGCACTACAAACTCTAGTATACAGTTTAAATTAAAAGTCTTTTGGATTTACAGACTTTTAGTCCCCAAAAAAGGATGTCCTAGTCAGCTTCTCTGAGGTTCCTCCTTCTAGCCCTAGAAAAGGCAGATGTCAACCTGTCTCCCTGAAAACCAGCAACTCTGCTGCCTGCACACATTCCCAGGCTTTGACTACACTTTTGTCTGTGAGGACGATATGAGGTTATTCTTTCTCTTTCCTCTTCTTATTCCAAATAACTTAAAAACTGTTGCTTTTACTGCTTGCCTAGTGGTTTCTACTTGTTTTTTACATTTAAGTTACGTTGAAAGTGGGTCAAAAAATGGAAATGGTTGGTAAACCTTAGCCTGGTGTCAAAAATTGTTTTTTAATTCACCTCAACATTCCCTGCTTTAAGTATTTCCTGTTCTCTCTCATACCTTAATCTTACCAGCCCTTAATCTCAATAGAAAACATAAAACAAAAGTGTAACCCCTGGACAGAAACAAGCATATCTGACCTCTTATTCTGATCCCTGTTCTCCCCTACCAGACAAACCAAAAGTGCTTCATATCTCCAAATTCCACCATTTCTCTTTTTTTAATCATAGATTTCTCCAAATGCTTCATTTATAAAATATTTGCTGAGCTGCCGTTTCTTAAAATTATAAGGCAAACACTATGGAAGTAGAAGAGTTCAGTATCTATAGTCAAGAGTAATTCTTTATCAGGGCGCCTGGGTGGCTCAGTCAGTTAAGCGTCTGACTCTTGATTTTGGCTCAGGTCATGATCTCACGGTTTGTGAGTTTGAGCCCAGTGTCATGCTACAATGCAGAGGAGCCTACTTGGGATTTTCTCCCCCCTCCCCTGCTTCTTACCCCAAAATAAATAAATACTTTAAAAAAATGAAAATAAGATGTTTTCATGCAGTTCATCTTGACTGAATTCTTTCCAAGCTATTTTTCTTTCATGTCTCTCTAACAATAATGGATGGAAGCAGTCTGTCAACAGCACTTTTTTCATTTATCCACGCTGCAAACCTCTGTGGGAATCAAAAGATAAATGGCATATCCTTGCCCTTCAGAAATTTACAGTCTGCTTAGGAACCTCAAACTGACACAGAGTAATAAAGTTGGAGGTTATGTCCTGAGAACTGCCAGTGTGGCAGGAGGTCAGACGTGGGTGGCTGCAGTGGCAAATCAGTTGCAGGAGACAAAGTGGCACAAAGAGATGGGATTATCAGAAGTAGGAAGGTTAGCCTCCTGACAATAACATTGTTCATAACTTTTATTACAGAAAAGCTTGCATATAATAACAAGGTTTAGTATAATAATAGCTAATATTTACTTATTGAGCACTTACTGTATTCTAGATATTGTATGAAATAATTTACCAACATTATCTAACTTAATTTTCACTGTTCTGTGAGATATATATATATATATATAACTATTCCCATTTTCTAGGTCAAAACATAGGCTCAGCAAAGTTAGGTAACTTGCCCAAGGACCTAACCAGTGAGTGGTGGAGCTGGGATTTGAATACATATCGGACAAAATCAGTGCTCTTGGCCATTCTTCAGTGTTCCACATATTCCGCATTAATCACTGCTTACTGAAGTCCGATTACTTAATGGGTGCAGTATCTAAAAGTTAAGTTCCTCGTTTGACTAATTTAGAAACGACCTAAGTATAATCCATTAAAATGACCACAGTAAAGGACTGTTCCAAATGCTTATATAAAGTTGCCCCGGTCATTTTCATCTAAAAACTGAGGGTAGTAGGTATAGTAAACGATCATAATTCTTGATTGGCTTTGAAAATCATCCAGGCAGTGGTTTATGAAGACTCTTGAAAACATGTGTGTTTCACCATTTATTATGAAGTTGCTTTTGGCTGGAAACACGCTCTCTATTCTGTAATTGCTTCCACCACTTCCACGCATTTAGCATTTACAGAACATTTTTCTTCAGAAAATCAAAAGCTCTGCAGTTTACACATTATACATTGAAATTTAGAGAGTAAAAGGCATTTTGCATGAGCAAATACCATATATTTGACACAGGCTTAGATATGAAGACTTTCCAGTTATTTCAGAGACACTATTTGTTGAACAAATAATAAATACCACCAGACTGGGTATGTCCAACATCTTATATTCAAGATTTTGAGAACTAGGATTATCTTCTATTCTTCTGGCCCCCTTTTCTCCAGTGCCAGAATACTGAATTCCAACCATTCATCCATGTATATCTGTTAATTGATGGATTGAATTGTATGTAATAATAAGCATAGAAATCAGTGTTTGGAGAATGTGCCCATAAACTACCCAAGACATCTTAGGAAGATCTGTAAAAGTTTAGTATTCTTCTCACCAGGAATGGGAGTTTCCTCAGGTGGGAAGGAACCAACCAAGAAGGAACAAGCAGGGTGTATCTTGTATTTTCATAGTTTAGGGAAAAGGGCTTTGAAGTAGAACAGTAGTTCACTCATCTCTTAGTTCATTCATCTTTTTAAGTCAGTAAGTAAAGTATTAATAAATACTGTAAGCAAAAATCAGTATCTAGGAAACTAAAGCTAGTGTCAATTATCACAAGATTGTCTCCTTTCCTCACACCAAATTGATGATAGTTTCACCTTCTAGCTGAAGTTCCCACACGTTCTTTGAATGAGAACTATATGGTTAGGGATTCTGAGATGAACATTTTGCCCAATGTAATGATGAATAAATCATCCAGTAAACTGTTTTCCCAGTGAAGGGTAATAATTCGGTGTGATTATCATGTAGCAGATTCACAAAAAGATGAATGCTGACTTTAGCTTTTAGCTGTGCAGATACAAGTGCCTGTGAAAAAAGAAAAAACAAAAATGAAATCTGTGGTGTTCTTTTGGCTCCAGTTGTTTCCTGGATGAGTGTTTATCATTCTAAACCTGGTAGGAGAGTGGTTTCTCTCTCTTTTTTAAAAGTATTTATTTATGTTGAGAGTGGGGGAAGAGAGAAAATCCTCAGCAGGCTCGGTGCTCAGCAGGGTCTCAGCACGGGGCTCAAACTCAGGACCAAGCCAAAATCAAAAGTGAGTTGGATGCTTAACTGACTGAGCCACCCAGGGGCCCCAGAGTGGTTTCTTATTTCTGGTTCTTCGTCATGCAAGTCTGTGCCCAGCAAGCAGTGTGGTACTACTGGACTTTGCTGCTACTCGCTGCTCTTTCCTAGGCGATGACCTCACTATTTATGGAGTCGTAATGCAACGGTGGAAGCCCTTTCAGCAAGATGTGCGCTGTGAAGTGGAGATAGTTCTGAAAGCTAATTATGTCCACGTAAACAATGAGCAGTCTACAGGGATCATCATGGATGAGGAGGTCCAAAAAGAATTTGAAGATTTTTGGGAATCCTATAAGAGCGATCCCTTTGCAGGTTTGTGATTAAGGGTATAAAGATGACAATTATTAATGGCATTTCATTCAGTAGTTAAATATACAGTCTGTGGTTCGGAGGCAGCCTTACATGCTGCATGAAATCAGTGGCTGAATTCAAAAGGTGGTAGCATTCATTCATCAGTACTTCTAGTCAGAGTTTCCCTGGAGTGCTTTTCTGATACAGTCTTTTTTCTATTTAGAGATCTTCCTGGAAAATCTTTTAGATGTCTAAAAGAATAGACTGCCAATTTTCTCCCTTTTTCACCAAATACACAGTTCCTCCTTAAATAGGCAAAACTCACTCTTTTATGAACCCTCATCGTAATAAAGCCCATTTCTTTTCTGATGTACCTTAGATAATTAAGACAATTTCATGTTACTTTAGCTAAACATTTTTAAATATGCATGAAGTAGGAAAGAGATGATGAGAGAAAGATGCAAAAAGTAAGCTTTGTCATCACAGCAAACACTTTTGACCGTGACACTAAAACATAATGACATAGACTAAAACATCACACAAGCCTTTGGGTTCATAGAGTATTTTTTATTTAAAAATTCCAAAAGTATAAAACACCAATTAAACCTTCAAATGTCTGTTTTCATTCTTCCTTGGAGGCATCCTCTGAGAAAAATAAACTGAAGCCAGTGATAGACTATTTCTAATAAACTTCACCTCAAATCTCATACATATTGATTATTCTTAAATCACATACCGGACAGATCCAGTTCACAAAATAAAATTTTTATTTGCCTAACTTTAGGCAGTTTGCTTTTATTTTGTGGGATGATTTTTTTTTTTTGCTTCTGCATATTGCATGTAATGGAGTGGTTCCTGATGCCTCTTTGATCTGGTCTGTACAGAACTTAAATTCCCCACATTGTGGCTTCTTAGGAAGCAAGCCCTATAAAAAGTATTTTTAAATGAATTTTTTAATTTGAAATGGTTTCTTAAAAAAAATTGGTCTTTAAAACTGTAACTCTCCCTTGGACTACAGTCATTTCTTAATCAATCGCAGCGCCACAGCACCCCTCTTCCTGGAACAGCGAAGAGCATCGTACGTTGGTCTGTTACCAGACCATGAGAAGTGCTTTGTGCTGGTGATTAAAGAGTCTATTTTAATTAGAAGGTTATGTATACACAACTTATTTACTGGATAAAAGGAAGAAGTAAATATAATGACCTTGTGAGAAACAGAAGACAGAAGATGAGGCAACTTTTTTTTTTTTAGTCTGAATGAATTTTGCTTAGTATCCTAAGTACCAGTACACAGTATTTTACCATTTCAAAGTGTATGTGTGCTAGTTGAGGGGATCTGTATCCAGAAGGGTGTCTTCACTTTGCTAGTCTAAAGCCAAAGGGTCCCTCAGAGGTGGATCTGCTTAAGACCTCATACTGTGGGTATTGTCTAGGAGGAGCTGAAGGCTTTGTTCCAGTCTATAGTAACCTCAGGGATCCTTGGAGTCTGGTGCTCAGATGCTGGATAGAAACCCAGATGTAGGGATTGGGGTCTTTGGGGCCCAGGCTGTGTTGACTCCATTATTTTAGATCTAAGAGGCTCTCTTTATTGGGGTAACAGAGAGCCATGCCACAAGAGTGGAGTAATTGGCTATAGACACACTATTAACATGGTCTAGAGCCAGAAATTTGGGAGGGAGATAGTTTTTGGGATAGTAGTCACTCTAATCAATTCCCTTCCATGATACAGCCATGGGAACATCTATTGCCATGATTCAAGGAACTTCAGACAACAAATTTAAGGGATTTGTTCTTTCCCTTTATTTTTCTCTGGACCTTCAGACCTGCCTTTATAGTATACCTTTTGTGTTAACTACATTGTCAGGAAATCCTGAGATCAGAAATAAGCACAAGTAATACAGGTGATAATAGTTTAACAGTTGAGTGTGTCAGGCTGTTATCTGGTCTATGTGCTGTATATACACTTACCAATTCCTTCCGTCCTCAACAGTTCAATGAGATACCATTATCATCTCCATTTTACAGATAAGGAAACTGAGGCAGAGAGGTTAAGAAACTTGGCCAGGGTCACACAGGTAGTAATAGCATCAGGATGTGAATCCAGGCATTTGACCCCAGAGCCTGTGCTCTTCATCACTGGGGTAGGTTTGTCGTCGGCACCTCAATCACTGAATCCACATTTATTCAGCAGACGGGGCACTTTACATAGACGTCTGCCAGGTCAGTTTGCCTGCTCTGAAACCTCCCTGTCTGGGCTACTCCTTTCTTTTCTTTGTATGTGTAGTCTCTAGATTCTGGTCAGAATTTACCTATTTGCTGTAAGGTCTTATTTGCTTAGATCCCAAACCTTTCTTCATCTTTTTTTCTCTGGGTTTTCTACCTCAGCAAAGGGAGGAATTCCCTCTAGTAGTTAATGCTGTCCCTTCCAGGATATACTTTCTGTTTTCTGATCCCCATTTTACTAAAAGGTTTTCTTTCTTCACCATTCCTGACACCCCAGGTCATCACCCTACCTTAATTGCCATTGGATCAATTTTGATTCATTACAAAGAGCAGCTTGTGTGTATAGGTCCATAAATTGTGGAGGAAGCCCCTTTCCTTGCCCTTCATGCTTTGGCAGAAAAGCTTCTGGAACTGGAATAATCAGCTAAAGGAGTTCTTACATGATTATTTTCCTCGTCAGAAGACCTGCCTCTGAAATATGAGTACAAACATGGAAATCCTGAAACATGCATATTAGTTACCAGCCTGTAGACCTACAGAGTACCATCACAGCTCAGGACAGGCTTGTTAGGATGTCACAGATTCTAAGAGCCCCTACTGCTTGGTTATGCCAGGGGTCAAATAAAATACCTACTTTATAGGTGGGATAGGCAGATTCTCAGATTTGGTGTTTTTGACATTTCTGAAAACAGAAACTCAAATGTGATATTCTTTTATTTAAAGTACATGGTCAGGAGAATCTGAGACTTCGGCTTGGATGGCTAGAATTGTAGTTTATAATGATCTCCTAAATACTCTGATACCCTTATTCTAGATAAAACAGGCTTTACCAAACTTTTCAGAGCAAACGCTGAATTGACACCTAGGGTGGGTTGATTTTACTTCCCTTACACCTCTGGAGACGCTCCATGAGCTCCAGGCACCCCTTGTATTTAAAGATCACTGGCTCCTACGGTCTGACTTCACTGTTTGAGATCAAGCACCTTCAATTTATTGAGGCAGTGGGGTAATTTCACTGACCCTACTGCACAGAAAGTGTAGTGGGATTTTAAAGGGATAATGTTGGCTTCATGAGGGAGTAAAGGAGATTCCTTTCTGTCCCTTGCACAGTATGATAAATTTATGGAAACTTAAGCAGGATGAAAATAAAAGCAAGGAATGAAAAACAGACTTTTCATACCATGGCATTAATAAGAGAAGGCATTTTACAACTAAGTCAAAGTTATGTAATTCCTTTTAGGCATTGGAAATGGTCCTCATGATCATTTTAGATGGCAGAGTATGTTCATAGGAAGTTGGAAGGGAAGTTTTAGATAGGATTTCTTGAAAACTATTGGTAATATCTGATCTTGCTGCCTTTCCTAGGAAGGAATGAAATATTGGCCAGTTTGTGCCCTCAAGTGTTTGGGATGTATCTAGTGAAGCTTGCTGTGGCCTTGGTGCTGGCTGGTGGGATTCAAAGGACCGATGCTACAGGAACACGAGTCAGAGGTTAGTACCTGCTTAAAACTGAGAAATATTAACACATACAAGGTGAGAAGCTAGAATCTTTCTTTGAATAAAAATTGCTTGTTAAGCTTTATGTTCTAACCATGATCTTTTAAACCTGATGACAGTTGTCCATCTAATACTTGGTCCAGCATCTGTAAATCAAAAGGTAATTTCTAGAATTCCAAAGACTAAAAGAAATCTTAAGATTTTTTGATGAATATATATTTTTGCTCCAACCTATAAGGGGTGCCACAAAATAAAATCTTTATATTTTGATTATTATGTTTTCACTGGATCCCCAGTCTCTCTTCAAAAGGAAAAGATTAGAAATAGTGCTTTTTAATATCTCCAAGTCAGCGTCTCTCCATCTGTGACTGTCCGTGTGTTTCTCTCAGACTGCTGCTTGCAGTCATCTGCCTGCTGCTTCCCCTTCTGTTCCTAGGTAGCAAGTGTGCAGGCTGCCACGAGGTGCTGCTGGAGGTCACACATTCAAGCAAAGATTACTCTAAGTGTATAATTATGTTTAAATGGCAAAAAGCTCTTTTGCAGCTAATACATTTACCTGACCTGAATCTGGCACAGAGTAGGTTTATTACGGCCCTCATACAGGCCATACGAGGGTCATAACAGCCAAAGACTGAAAGGACGTTGTTATACATAAGGCCATTAATATGAATTCTAAAGCCATATGGTACAATATAGGATAATAAGATGTGTATGTATTATATGTTTTGATCACCTACTATTTGCAAGGCACTCTGCTAAATGTGGAGCTTAAATAGGAGTTTACTATTAATATATTTAGGAAATACTTAAATAAATGTTTTTGATCAGTGAGACAGTACATACCACAGGATATTCATATATTCATTTATGTTACATTTGAAAATAAGTACTTTAAGGTAGAGATTATTAAAATTTTCATTAAATGGTCTTCACTTAAATGTTGTAATCATAAGTGATACTTATAAAGCACTTATAAAGTCTTGAACACTTAAAAATAGTTAAAAATGGAATAAAATATCTGTATGGCTTGCATGGAATGATTTAATAAAGTTATTTGGTATTTAAAAGTAGATTAAATACAATCAACTTTAGAGGCCAAAAATGTCTGAAATGTCAAACATACGACTAAACATCTGGAAATAGCACAAAGTATATAAATTTAGATATTAAATGTCACATTTAGAAATCACTTAAAGATTGTTATTTTATAGGATAGTTAACTTTTTCTAAGGATATCTGCTTAAATCCTTCCTTAATGACCTTAAGTACACAGCAAAACCATAAAATATAAATCATGATGGCACTCCAAGTGGACCATTTTCTTCTTGATTAATTATACTTATTCATGGGCCTTTTCGTAGAAATTTAAAACTTTATTAATGGTTTTCTAGGTGAATCTCATCTTTTATTGGTTGGGGATCCTGGCACAGGGAAATCTCAATTCCTCAAGTATGCAGCAAAGATTACACCGAGATCTGTGCTCACGACAGGAATTGGATCTACTAGTGCAGGTATTTTACTTGACAGTTTCAATTAATGTAACCTTACGAGAGAGGCTAACACAATGTTTTTTTCTTATGAAAACGTACCTTAATTAGGATAAATTTCAAGCTAATTCTTCAGTTATTCCCAAAAATGGAAATTCATAGGAGTACTTTTGTAGCTGTAAGAAAATATTTTAAAAGCTCCACCTTCATTTAAAGTTATTTTCCTAAAACTTATCCCACATATCTTTTTGCATCTGAGTTTTGAAAGATCCTATTTGACTGGGAAAAAACAAGGTTGAAATAAATGGGAAAAATCTTACATTACAAAAGTAGATCAATGGCCTAGAGCTTGAGGCATTTTTGTGCTCATAGATCTGCGCAACAGTAGCTCCTACTGAAAATTCTTAGGTAGGAAATTTGTCTTAATATGTGGAAAGCATACTTTCATCATTACAATGTGGAGCTTCCTTCCTATGTTATAATGATTCTTCAACACGTACATATAAAAGCCTTTTCAGATAGAATGTCAAGATTTGATTATAAAGTAACTTTAGGAAAAATTTTTTAAATGTTTTGATGCCATTTTTTATTTTATATTGTTTTGATTTAGGAAATGGCTCTCCTGTACTTCTGTTATAGGCTCTTGGTCTCACACATCTTACATTATTTGCTGCCTGTTAAGGGAAGCCTAACGTCCATGGCCTATGCTGAAATTTCTTAGGAGAAGTGTATACTATAAAACTTATCATAAAGCAGTAAAAGCTGTATTAATGGTCCTACATAATGAGAGCCCCATTCTAAGGGGCTCTCAGATTTTGAAATATAACTGAATGGTACATTCAGCATTGATGAGAAGGGATTTGTAAACTGAGAGTCATAACCAAGGTTCAGCATACTGGAAAGGGTAGTAAGCAAGAATATATAAAGAATACTTTATGTGCATTTAAAATTTATGACCAGGTGTTCTAGAGTTCTGTATAAAATATCAATAACAAATAAAAATGTTTGCCAAGTAATTATGTGGAACGTTTCCTAAGTTAATTGTATGGAGTGCCAAGAAATGAGTCCAGTCTATCTGCTGGGCGACTAATAATTTCAGAATATATGGACAGTTTTCAAGTGAATGCTTGCTGATTCACATTTCACTAGCACTTTTCCCTCTTTTATTATTTTTTTTAATGCTTGTTTATTTTGGAGAGGGAGAGGGAGAGCATGCAAGTGAGCGTGGGAGGGGCAGAGAGACACACACAGAATCCGAAGCAGGCTCCATGTGAGGCTTGAGCCCACGAACTGTGAGATCATAACCTGAGCCAAAGTTGGATGCTTAACCGACTGAAGCACCCAGGCACCCTTCCCTCTTGTTTTAAATGTAAAAATCATAATCCAAATATGACAGAAAAGACAGGTATAGGGAATATAAATTTTAGAACTATAGGAAAGTAATTGCTACTTCTCATCTACTCAAAGGGCCTGATTAGCCTTTCTTCAAACTGTGTATCGCAACCGCTTAGAGTCATAAATGCCAAGTTCAGTGAGTCAAAACCAGCACTTTAAAAATGAAATACAATAAAAGATACCAGAATATACTGCACATATAAAGATGCACTATAAGGGTGCATTGTCATGAAAATTAACATAAATACTTGTGTTTACAGGGTCATATTTTGTTTTTTAACTATGGATTACAGTAAGAAGTTTTGAAAACCACTACCATAGACTTTCTTGGTAAAACCAGAAACCCCAAATCTTAAACCAGAGGGTAAGACCACATGGAAGCCTAAGGTTATAGGTTATAAATGAACAAATGCATACATGCTCCTCAGAGCTCCTGAATGTTTTCTCAGCTTAGTTGATATCCTCCTTCCCTCCAGCCTACTTGCCTCTCTCGTCTGTGGCATAGGTAACTTGTTCCTGTTTATATTCTCATGACAGAGCTATTTACTGTGATCAAAAAGGAGAAAAATTGTTCCAAACATTTTAGCTATAATCACATAGTGTCTATAAATGAGGCTAAACCAGGGTAAAAATAAAACCCACATGCTATAGTTCCTTAGCTCCTAATGTTTGAATTCTAAATATTACAGAATCATAAAAATTGCCGAGTTCATAGTTTTTAAAGTCTTAACCTTCTGTGAAAATCAGCTGTTTACAAATTGATGTAAAAACCTAACCCTTGGTGTCAATACAAAATCTATCATTGTAATTAGTCAGAATAAAAACTCAGCAGTAAATCACTTTATTTCTAACAAGCACATATCTTTTTCATGTTATGTTAATTACTGAGCTCTTTGTTGGAAATTTTTACTTTTATTCTCATTTTAATATTTTATCATATTCTTAAATTTAATTGCATTTAGACAAAAATGAAATTTTCTTCATATAGTTTTAACAGTTGGATATATTTTATTTTTAAAGTCTATGAACTAGTTAGTGGACAGTATTTTAATGATCTGGTATATTAAATTTCAAAATTTAACATTTACCAAAATTTTGCTTCACAAATTCACTTTTATAGAATGACAGGAAATATATACAACTTAGAATCCATATTCAGACAAATGCCCTTTTCCCTTCCTCAAAATGAAAGCTTTAAAAAGTGCAGTATAAAAGTTTTAGATATGAAGGCACTGCATAACTCTGCATCATATGGCTAATGTCTTGCTTAGAAGCAAGAGTAATGAGAATATTCTACACATAATTTAATGGAGCATAAGAAAGTTTGAGGAAGGACCTAGCTCTCATCAAAGAAAAAGAACCCTTTGGCCCACTTAGTTAACGGATTCCTTTCCAAGATTGCTTTTAAAAAAACTTATCTGGAAAGGCTATCTAGAATATGTCAACCGCAGATATGCCTAATCTTATTCTGCATGAGTGTCCAGGGATATGGAGAAGAGGACCACATGTGTGAAAATATATATATTTCCAAAATAGTGACTTATCTCTTATGATAAAGCTAAATACACCTTCCCAAATACACTGTTTTTATATAAATGTTGCCAACAACAGATGATCTGCCAAATCAGTTTTGAAAAGTTCATAGCAGTTTTATAAATCTAATGAATACATCTAAGTCATTATAATATCCTATTCTTAAACTTAGGGAGTTTGTATCTGCTCTTGACATGTTGAATTCAGTAGGTGATAGTGATGTATCATTCAAGGAATATTCTGATGTCTTAAACTGTTATAAAATAAAAACCACAGCCAGAGGACTTTATAAACAATTAACCACATTTGTCATCATCTTAGGAACCAAGCTGAATGCTATCTAACTTTCCATGTGATGGTAGCCATAAGACGGTTCAAGGTGGCCTGGAAAATCAGTTCCTGAAGTTCTTGGTAGCATATACTTGAGTTTAAATCCCTTCTTTAAGCACAGGATAAGAAGAATGGAAATTTGCCCCTTACATTAAACCAAACTATTTATCACAGGAAGAAACATTTTACTTGCTGTGAAGTTTGTTCTTTTGAAGGCCAGTAAGATAGTGGTCCAAAGATTAATGTCCAAAAGGCTAAGACAGCTTTACACCCTGGTCTAATGATTTATATTTTTTCTTTATAAGTGCTTTAATTACATATAGAGGAGAAGAAAATAATATATATGTTTTAATCAGATTAGTTTCAGAACAAATAAAATAACACATTAGAGAAAAAAATTACTTAAAAATAGTTGTATTTATATTCCACAATTTGCTCAAATACTGGTTTTCTTATAAACTTTCTACAGGATGTTTTTTAAACAAATTCTTCACATTGTGTCTTGACTATGTACTTACGGAATTTCAGGGAAATAGTTCTGTGTGTTTTTATAAGCTTAATTTGTACTAAAGGGATGGCAGGTGGTCACATGCAGTCCATGTGGGATTCTAACATGACATTTAGTGAGTTTTCTGACGTGGACCATCCCTTTGAGGCTGAAGGTAATGCATCTGTAGAAAGAAGTGATTGTAGATTTGGATTACTGCTCTCTGCATCTTCCAGTTTCTCTGTGTTGTCTTCCCAATTAATGTGGAATCTTGTAACTCTGGGGTTAGATGCCAAAATGTTCCTTTGAAGCTGAAGGAAGAAGGGAATATATAAATAGTAAACAGTAAGAAAGTCAGATACCATATACAAATAGAAACTTAATAGATCTTTAGATTAGTACTCCTAAAGGGCTAATGAATTCACATACAAAGGCATAATCAAGTCAATTAAAGTCCATTAACATAACTAGTACACAAGGACCAGGGCTATAGCAGAGAAATTATTTTAGCCTAATGGAAGCAGGTGGTGGAGAATCTCAGAGAATGCATCCAGATCTCCCATTATCCAAAAAATATCTAACCCCTCTATACTGGTTTCCTAAAAGGGGGAGAATCTCTTCTTTTTTTGCAGGTGATATGCTTTGTAGACTGATGTGGTATATTTGCAGTAATATTTTCAAAGAAAATGAAAAATGTCCTCGAATATAACGTCTCATTATTAGTGGCTTCCTACCTTAGTTTCCTTAGTTTTTTCTCTTTTTGCTATACATAGTGCCATATAAGTAACGAATACATTGAGTCAGTGGAAGGTCCCATACCAGGGTTAAGCATTCTAGCCTTATTACCAGAAAGGACATTCCATTTTACCCCCCATTTAATTTTTTTTTGCATGATCTGGCAGATGGAGTATTGTATTCAATCTCACATAAATCATCAGTTACTAAACTGTTACAATTCCCAAGAAAAATCAGGAAATAATAAGTATTTCTGTGAATTTGTCTTTCTGAATCACAGGATTCAGATTTTCACTCAGAAGCTGTTTTCCATAACCAGAAATATTTAAAACCTTTAGTTTAGCCTCTAAGAATAGCAGCAGATAAAGGAAAACATACATACGTGTATGTGTGTATGTATACACACACATGGAGATAACAATGTTTATATGAAAAACAAATGGAAAATTCCCTCCACAATTTTTGGAAGAGTTATAGACCAAGAATATCATTGATTAATCATGGATTTGTATGTCATCATTGATTAATCATGGATCCGTATGTCATAAAGGCTGAAATGAATAGAATCATGATGTGTGGGAAATGCCACGCAGAAAACTGTAAACAACTGTTTCTTACAGGAGGCTTTTTTCAATTTTCTAAACCATCAGAGACTCTCAACATGCCTGACCAACATTAATTACTCATGATTCACTTGGAGGTAGTGTCTGAGGTCAAGTATGGTAATGGAACAATTAGTTTGCCAGTTAGCACAAAGACCTCAAATTTATTTTGTCTCAAAGGTATTTTCATAGTATACTATGAATTGGCACTTGCTTAAAAAGCAAAAAAGTACACTAAAAGTAATGAAAGAGGAAGTGAGAACATTACCTTAGAAAAGTCTGGTTTTACTGGCGGATTTTCCCTTAATTCTGTCTCAGTATATTCGTTATTTACATAATAGCCAACTCTAATAAATTCTTGACCTCGATAGGTGCATGTAATTAGTACAACTGTTACACCTACTGCATCTGCATCTGGAATGAGTCCTGGATTAGGTGCGTCAGCCTAGAATAATTTAAAAAGAAAAGAAACACACATCACAAAGAGGCAAGCAAGACTGGAGTTTTGGTTACCTTGAGCATCATCAGTTAAGGGAGCAGCAACAAGAACTTGGACATCATTCTGGGAAGGCAAATATTCATTTTTAAGATTGACTTAGGGGCGCCTGGGTGGCTCAGTCGGTTAAGCCTCCGACTTCGGCTCAGGTCAGATCTCACGTTCGTGGGTTCGAGCCCCG